>SNQJ01S0040425.1:73354-93275 GCA_010110895.2 Picea sitchensis
ATAATTTGGATGGAATTACATCTATTTTTTTGTTTGTTTGCTAGTTTGACTGTGACTTGCGGGACTAGCCTGTGGCTTGAGAAACCGCAACTCAAGGGCATCTAAGCCGTCAGAATCACTCGGGGATTGCACCTGACCTGAGCCACACCAACCCTTAACAAGGCTGGATTTTTTGTCCCCTCAGGTTTCTAACCGACAACTTTAACATCACAGAGTGCCTTAACAACACACTCCGTCACCGACTGTCCTACACCTCAGAGACTTAAAAATTAGAAGGACATGGGGGTGGGATTTGATCCACTTATGTGTGCATTGGTCATTATACCATTTAATATAGTATCTATGGGTGCAACCACACATTTGGCCACTACCTCAAGGTGCCCGCATGGCTCCAGGTAAATCCCTCACAGGAATTGAACCTTTCCCAACGGTGAAAAACTCCTCGCTTTTCACCATTGGATCCAACCCCTTTGGGTGGAATTACATCCAGTTTGATGGAAATGGATGGTGACAAATATTTATATGGGCTTGATGACATTATATGCAGATTCTATAAGGCTACATGGGATTGTTTTAGAACTGATTGTATGTCTACAAGGAACATATTTAGAAGTAATCATTGAGGTTTAAATTATAAGGTTTAATAATGTATCATATTTCTTTAAACTTAGGGTATGTCTCCAACTTTATGATTCGAATATTCAATGCCTTGACTTGAAGTTCTGAGGTAATAATTTGCATAAAACAATAGAAATTGTAAATGAAATAACGACTAAAATACTTGGATATTCGATTGTTGTCCTCGTATGATATTCTTTAATGCTGCTCCAATACATCTCCTCTAGTAGTTGTTCTAATAATTTAATCAACACTTAAAGAATCAATAAAATAAATTAACAAACATTTTTATGACTAAATAATAATTAAAAAGACTTGAGTGCATGAATATCTAAATGAGCTCCTCTTTGTTTCGAGAATAATTTATTGGCACAGTCTAATCTTGGAGAAAACCTCCTTCGATTTGACAGAGCAACAGTGAAGTCAACATTGACTTTGTTGTTGCTCTATTGGATTGCAAGATTATCCAAATCCTAATTTATTCTCTACTAAACATGGCCAACAATGTGAAGGTGGAAGCTCTTATGCCCACTACCCCGACTCACATCACTCTCAATTCCCGAGTACCCAATCTATTAAGATTCATGCATAGGCACTAGAAAAACAACAAATTCATTAAGAAACATATGTGGTTTTGTGCATAAAGAAACATATAGAAATCATTCATCAACATATAACATTCATTTATTCATTCATGAATCATAGACAAAAAATACTTTATCTCAAAAAAAATTATCATCATAAATATGTTTTCACAATATGGTACATGATGTTTCTAAGTACAATCATTTCTTTTTCAATTTCTTTCTGTTTGAAATGAATTTAGAAAGTAGGTCGTCAGTTCCTTCGTCCCCTTCAGTTGTTCTGGCCTCTGCATGTCTTATTGACGGCCTGGTCGTGTACTCACGACAACAAGGCTACTGCAAGGGGGGGCCACGGATCATCAACTGCAAGAAGAAAGAAATGTTAAATTGATAGTTTTTGTTATTATTATTACACATATTTCATTAATAAAAAGAGTATTAGAGTGTTCTTTACCTGCTTGACTAGCGGAGGAAATCGAAGTAGTTTCAAATGCGGCCATATGTTCCTCTTCTTGTCTAGCCTCTTCCTCTAGATGCTCTGGAGTTGAAACATGAAAGGTTATAATTAATACACGATTTGCAATTAATTTTTTTTAATTTTAATCCATAATACATTTTTATAGCACATGAAATACCTCTAGTACCAAGCTGCAGTACACCACCTTCATTGGGTGGCACTCACCCGTCACTAGGTTGTGTTCTGCTAGTGGGGACACTTGTTTCTTCATTGCTTTCCTGGTTTAAAAAAACAAACACATTACTTTATGGTCGAAAATAATAATCAATAGATTGTTCAAGTAATAAATTATAAATAATCTTCTTTGATTTTTTCTACCTGTGTGTCGGTTTTAGTGTCGGAATGTTGTGTTTCCCCCAAGTTTTTTCTGCGTTCAACCACAACTTGAAATATGTGCTTGAAAGCAAGTTTGAGGTCTTGCTCTGTCGGAGCTTATTTGAACTGCAATCCCTGCAGATTTGCATAAGAACATGAATTTTTCTTCTTATGTGCAATTAAATTAAAATTGTTAACGATATATTATTTGTATGCAATTGATTATTTTATACTTATAATTCATACGACCAGTTTCAAGTAACCACCCGGGACAAGTTTGTGTTGCCCATGTTTTTCTATTCTAGCCTTGGTGGATTTGATGTCTCTAGGAGCCTGTATTGAAAAGTTTCAAATATGTAATTATATGTCTCAATGACGATAAATCATCATTATTTCATTATTAGAAGTATCTCATACCTTCCTGAGTCGGGTAGTGTCTTTCCTTCTTTTCAGAGCATATTATCCTTTGCATCTTCTTGTTGGGCCTTCCACTCCCTCTCAGGAATCATTGGAGGATGCTCATACTTAGGGTTATTTTGCAGATGAACCCTATATTGCTCCCACATATATTTTAAATATACACGTACTTTTGAGGAGACTCTAGATTTGTTGAAGGAGCCTTCACCGAACAAGCCAACCAACTTGTTAATGAGTTTATATTTTAACTTGGAACTTTGGGAATTCCACTTTGTGCATATGGTGGGACCAAATATATCCAAGGTTAGGTCATTCATGTGTTTATAAATTGTGTCGTCTCTTGCAAAAACATGTTATCATTAGTTTAAAATAATCGCACATTATACGTAAATTTCAATTAGATTGTACATAATAATTAAAGAACATCTTAAATACATGAAAGTTTTTCTATTTTCATAGGGATGAGATCATAATTTACTAAAAAGGTAATTGGTAGCGTTCCCATCCTAGTGACACGGGAAGATTTAGGAAAGCATGCTTCAAAATGTGCAATGCGATGCTCTGCATCCACATCATCATGTGCACATTTTGGCATGTGTTGGTTAGGGTCGGGTGGAGTACCAACATCGACCCTGGAGGGTGTACTGGTCTGAGTGTCTGGAGTGCTGATATGATGATGTTTTGGTGCAACAACGACGCTGGTACCAACATCGGCCTCTGTAGGCACATCTTGGGTATCAAAATCCCACAAAAACTCCTGTAAAAATAAATAGTTTTTTTATAAAGGACTTGTAAGAGAATACAAATTAAAATCCAAAATATATAAATGGGATAAATAAAGATATTGCTTACCACATAACGTTGAATTTTTTCCATCAAGGCTTTAATTCTTTCCTTTATCTCATGTGTCTGTGGTTGAATCTAAATCAAATAAGCAAGTTTGATGTTTGATTTGCTCACAAGCTTCCTTATTGTTTAGATTGGGTTGGTGGAGGAATAAATTTGTTCATTGGTAATATCTTCCTCTGTATAATCTATGGAATGCTCTAAGGTCATTTCCTTCCCCTTGTCACCCTGTGACAATGGTGTTTCCAATAAATCAATGTCAATATAAGAATTAGAAAAAATTGAAGAAAATCAAATGTATGCAAAATAAAGTTAGTTCATGAATAGGCATGGGACAAAAATATAAAAAATGGTTTTGTTGGCCAAATGGATTCATAGAAAAGGCATAATAACATGGTGCCTAAAGACTTTTCAGCTCACAATAGAGGTGATGTTGGTTCTTGGGTATGGAAAGCTACCATGGAGACTCTTGAAAAAATACACTTACATTATTTGTCAAAGTCTGACCATATTTGTTGGCCATGGAATAAATATGACACAAGCATATACTTTAAATGAGGGTTTTATAAGTAGTATACAATGACCTCATGGGTTGTAGTTTGTGATGTATGGTACTTGGAACCACAAACTGTATGACCCGGTGAGACAAAACATTATGATGCCATGTTAAATATGGCCAATAAAACCAATTTTTATATGAAAGTTATTCAACATTTTTTTGTTATTCTAATTGAGACACAAGAAAGGGTCGGTGCCCTTCGACCCTGTTCACCCTACCACAATAAAAGAACCATGACGTATTAAAATGATTCCTTAACTTACAAGATGCACGACAGTATATTACCGTAAATGATAATCATAAAATATAAGAGTCATTGCTTACAAGTTGGGTAAAATAGTACACATACCACCCTAATAATAGCAATGTTTGTATCTACTCAATTCGAATTGTAATCAATCAACAACTCTTCCCCTACAACTATTTATTTTATTGCACATATGAATACACAATTTCCTTCATGCCCCTCAAATACACAATCGGGTTGCTTATTTGTGGTCGGGGGTCGTGTACTATTTATAAACCCTGCAATATTACTCGTTGCTTTTGGTCTTCCGTCAATATACATAGATGCTACTTTATGTTGATCATTGTCTTTTAGTTGTATATAATTTGCAGCCATGCCATATCTTCGCATACTTTTTGTATATTGGACTAGCCGTATCCAATCTTTGTAGATGTAACAGGGTTCCACATACTCCATTAATTCAGTTATTCTGATGTAACAGACCTTTATGCCATCCATGGAAAATGGCCCCAAACCATGTAATGACAATGGAGCAATGTGGTATATCATTTCGTTGACACAAAAAACAATGTTTATTTGATGAAGATCCTTGGGTACCCATCGTTTCACTAGATGTTTGTACCTTAAGGGCACCTCGATGTCGTCTATGTTGTCATCATCATAAGAACATGACCCCCATTTAGGAAGAAAAAATTCCATGCGTCTATGGAATTTTCTTCTAATATTCTCACCTTTAGTTTATCTCCACTTGTTAAACCTACTATACGTTTCACTTTCCTCTATTCTACCTGAAATTCCCTCACTCGACAAAGATAGATCTCACAAATACTTGTTTGGTTGTATGTCCTATAACAATCCATCAAATGAGAGAAACAATTAGCGAGTGTCATAAGGACTGTGATGAAACATAGATAGGCAACCACAAGAACATAATAGTAAACGTTAATAAAATACAAATCTTTGAAGACTCAAATTTAGTCATCAATTGGATAAAAGACTCAATTCAATTAATTAATATAAATGTCAGGCCTATTGTTAATCAGTGGAAAATGGTGGCAAGTTCCTTTGAAGAAAAACAAGGAAGATGATGCCTTTTCAAATGAAGCTTAAAGGCCAAGGGATTTTTAGTGGTGAAAATGAAATACTTGGGGTTGACCTAAATTTTACAGCCATTTCTCAAGAAGTATGGGGAAAAACAACTAGACAAGATCCCTTTGCGTATTATTTTTTGGATTTGAAATTGGTAGATTTGGAGCCTGTCAAGTTGGTCCTGTCCTAGGGATACTCAAGAAGAGGTAGGGATGGTATTTCAAAAAAGTTGGATCATTTCCTAGTTGCAAAGGACGTTCTTGATTTAAACGCAAGTGTAATTTATTGGTGGTGTAGGAAGGTCAATATGAGAGGAATCTATAGGAGAGGTCACGACCATTTTCTACAAGAAACTGTCAACACAAAAAGTGCTATAGGAAGCTATATGAAGCCATTGTGTAGAACTTAGTTTGACATTGTTTGAGAAAAAATGGCACATGCACATCCAAGGGACCCTGATACACATTGTTCAACCCTCCTTTACGATTGAAATCGTCTTCATGCCTTGCATCTCCATGTAGGGTGGGTGACTGATATATATAAGGTGGCAACTGAAGTCAGTAGTGGATGGTAAAAGGAAAAGGCATTGTTGCATTGGTCAGATAATAAAATAATCAAGAGTGAAGGTATTAATACCAAAAGTCACACCATAAGGACAAATAAGATAACTCTAGTGTTCCAACCTTTTGATTTAATAAGGGAATGTCACTCATGCCACTCAAACTCATTATCAAGAGACATTTCACTGCAAGGTCTTAAGGATAACAAATTTATTAGTGCTTGGAGGTGAGATTGAAGGCTACCATGGACATTCTATTGTTGAGTTGGACTAGTAAGCTTTAAACCTATGCTCTATCGTTCCTTTTACTTTGTGTTGTTTATTTGTTTTATTCTCCTACTCTTTCCCATTCCTTGTAATTCATTCTATTGCAAGTTTTCTGTCAAAGGCTTGAAAAAAATGTTCCTCGTGTGGCGTATGATTCTATTTTTTATTCTAATGGTGTTTGTGGGGATTATGAATCATGAGGAAGACAAAGAGAATATTTATAATAATTGATTGTTTGAAGAGGTGGAAGAACTAGAAGGGGATGAAAGTTAAGAAGATTGAAATACAAAAACTCATTCCACACCATTATGGAAGTATGCGATAAAACTTGAGGATGGGAGAGAGGGTGGAACCACCAAATTTTATGCATCCATGGATGTAAACCCAATGAACCTTGCATCATATCATATTCTCATGTGAGGCAACATCTATGTGGGTCATGGTAGTGAAGCTCCATGTGCTCCATGGCACTTCTTATGTAGTTTGTCATGGTTTGATTATTAATTTTCTTTTATATTTTACTCCACTTGAAGCCCATAAAAAATTTAACAAAATTTCAAAGTCTCTTTGTTGTTATTTTCAAACACATTTTTGTTGTTTTTTTGTTTCAATTGTAGAATGCATTTGCAACTTTCGCTACAATGATTTGTTGAAATAAAATACAATGTTTTTCCCTAGATCTATGTGATCCAAAATCTTAGTTAAGCCTACCTTCCTATGATGGTGTTGGAAGTGGAATTGTTTTACATATAAAAACAATGTGTCACACCTTTGAATATGATTGTTATATTTCTCTTTCAATTGATCAAATCTATTAAGTAAATTAGCTTTTATACTTTGTTGTTAAGACTATTATTATACATAAACAACACAATGAAAGTCATTAACTCCCCCTTATCGAAGTAAGACTAGTCGATAAAACTTGTTGGGAGGAATAAACTCATTGGGGCGGGTTCTTTTACTTTATTTTATGTTCATTCTTTTGGAAATTTGCAGGAGAACATAAGTGTAAAAGAAACTAAAAACAACAAGCATAAGGCCCAAATATTAAACTTGAACATAAATAAGAAAAAATATTGAAATGTTGTTATTGTTCCTCCTGTTTTTTTGGTAGTTTTATGACAATGAACAACCAATTAAATAGAATGTGGAAAACATAAGTGTATAATATAAATAATAACACATAAAAGTGAAATTGGATTCAAGAACCAAAGTCTTTAATGCTAATAAATAAAACAAGAAATTTGGAATTAAACTATAAAGAAAGTAACATATATGTGTACACAATATAAACATGTAAGGGTAATAAATAAGGAATAGTATGACCCAAACACCCTATTCTATTTTAGAAAGGTGATCCCTAGGTTACATTTAGAGAGTATGATAATGCTAACATCTTCTACAAAAGTTGAGCAAGTGGTACATAGGTTTGCCTTNCATGTAAGGGTAATAAATAAGGAATAGTATGACCCAAACACCCTATTCTATTTTAGAAAGGTGATCCCTAGGTTACATTTAGAGAGTATGATAATGCTAACATCTTCTACAAAAGTTGAGCAAGTGGTACATAGGTTTGCCTTGAAGTTTCCAAGACCATAAAAGGACAAACTTGTAAATCCCGACTTTACAGGGAATAAGAGGACACTGGACCAAGTATGATATATGCAAGTTGTTTAACCAATTAGATATGAACATATTTGGAATAAAACAACTTAACTACAAAAGTCAAAAAACAATATGTATACCTTATTGTTAGAAGAGAAAATGTTTCATCCACATAGACACTAAACCTTTGGAAAGTACTCCTTTTGTCATCCTACGTCATTAGACCCTAAAGAATGTAAATAATGGATGTGAATGTCATAGAACTATTGCAAAATCTATTGCAAAATCAAGAGAGATTCAACACACCTTGTGCTTTCCCCTTTTGTTTCACCATCTCTTCACTTTATAGTGACTTTGAAGATAAAAAGTAGTTACCAATTAATTTTGAGGAAATAATAAACAAATAAAGTATAAATGACCTTAAGGGTTTCTAAAAAAGTGTAAGGTCAAATTGATAACATAATAATAATATCCAAGGTTCGTGACTTAGGTGAAAATTCAAAAGAAAGGAGGGAGACCTACCACAAAATCGCAACTTAAAGTACATAAGATACCACAAGCTATCAACTCCCAAAGTTTGCATCACCTTATAACCTCTAGGATTTTTTTTATCCCTCTTATTTCCTCCTTATGACTACCTCTTTTGTAAACACAAGTTTAATAAAAGGGAAATTAATTAAACAATGAAAACATCAAAATAATGTCATGTTTACCATCATACAACCCCATACATTGTTTCCAAATGTAACTCGAATAATCATTAACATCCCATATTCATCAAATTCCCACAAACCATGTCAAGAAAATCCACTTATACATTAAAAAATATGTTGATATAAATATAGAAATATGTTCCATATGTCCAAAATGAACCAATGTTATCCACATCATTACAAAATAGCTAATAGTCCCCATATATGAAATAATATGATCGTCTTCGAGCCCCCAACTTTTGTTCTCATATACCTCATCATATCCAAAATAATACTATCATTGTAGACCAAAACCAACCAAAAAAACCAATCCAAACTAAGGATAAGACCTCAGTGACGTAGGTCTTTAGTGAGAAGATGAAGAAGGTTGGGAAATTTTGGGTTAGGTCATAGGTGAGTGGTCACCTTTGGGTGTAAATCATTGAATGAAATTTCAATCATTATCTTCCCTCATAAAGGTGGAGCAACATGAGACCAAGGGAAAGAATCAATAGAGTCCTCCACATGGATTTTAGTTGACAATGAAATGGGAGAAGTAGCAATAATGATAGATATAACAAGGGCCTTTTGGGGTCCTTCAGGAGGTAAAAATGGATCCATATCAACACTTTTTATTTTTTCACATGTAGGGGAAGCTTTAGGAATCACAATACCAGGGGGAGGCATCCATTGGGAAATAGATTTAGGTAGGGAAAAGACAACATTCAAAGAAAACTAAGAAGGCTTAATAGGTCTCCCCCAACCACAAATTTTGGGGGGATCAATAGGTCCCCACACATCATTTTTAATTGTAAGTAATGGATAGCCAAAATCCCATGCAAGACCTGATTTACATGTAAGTTATGGGACAATGGGATTAATCGCATGGATGTTGGGGTAAGGCTTGAGATTTGATAGGAAGGGAAAAAGAGGAGGTTGGTCACCCAAATACAAGTTACTAGTGTTTTCCAAACGAACAAAATCATCCAAATTTGCATCAAAATGGACCCAAAACCAAACATTTTTCCTTCTTCTTCCTCTACATATATTATTGTTAATATTATTATATCTCCTCGAGACCCAAGAAGGACTTTCCCTAAAAATCTTGTCTTAAAGTCAAGCATGCAAGAAAATTGAAATCCATGAGCCTTGATACACCATCATGTTATCAAGTTTAAATAAAATATTACAACAATGGAATCATGGCAGGGATCAAAGGAAAATAAATCCAAAAGTTGCTTCGTTTAATCTTGTAATCCAAACAATTGAAATGCAAGAAAGGGATATTTGATTGCAAGAGAAGATGAAATGAGGTTAATGACCTTGGGTGGAAAGCAAGTTGAATTTGTGGCTATTTTGACAATCGAATTGAAACATGATCTTGCATGTTACACTTGCAAATTACACATGGAAACATCACAACACGCCCTTACCTAAATTCAAAAAGCATCTCAAGAACCTTCAATTCTTGATTTTGGGTTTTAAAGGATATTAAGAACTTACCGATTTTGTCATAATTGATGGTCAAGGTGGGGTCTCCTATGTTTCTCCAACAAGGGCCTACTTTGTTGCTCCAGCAAGAGCCTACTTTGTTGCTCCAGCAAGGGCCTACTTCATTGATAGTGATGTCATTGTTTGTTGGGAGCTCAATTAATGAGCTAGGTCCATCACTCTAAGTTGACAATGCAATGATCAGGTGATTTTATGCGGTTGGGGGCACTATGCCTCTCCAACAAGGGCCTACTTTGTTTCTCCTCCTCTGTCACGCCAGCAAGGGCCTACTATGTCGCTAGTGATGTTGTTGTCTGTCACGAGCTCGATTAATGAGCTAGGGATATCAATATCAATGCATTCGAGGTCACTCTCAGTCGGGAGATGAGGTTATGTGGTCAAGGGAACTCTTAGTTGGGAGGTCATGAGGTTATTCTCTCTGTCGGGAATGTCGTGGTGAGGTGAGGTTATGCGAATTCATTCTTTTTGGTTGTATATATATATTATATAATTACATTATATAGTATATAATTTATATATTATATAAATTATATATTATATACATTACATATATTAAATATTTAATAAACTATTATATATAATCTTCATCTTCTTCTAAGTTTAAGGTCATGGCCAATCCAGACACCAAATTGGTGTATGAGAACCCTTTGTTTGTGGGACGAGGGACCTCCTCTGCGCAACGATTTGATTGCTAAATTCTACGGAGGTATACATACTCATAAAATAATAAATATATTATAATAACAAATAAATATTATATAGTGGGCCTAACAGTTAAGAACATGTGTATACTCCTTGGAGGTCATATGTTCAAATACAGAGGGGGGTAGGGTATGTATACCTTCATAGACGAGGCAAACAATTAGATGGGGTAACCATATGGTCATTTACAAATCATGACCTAGATGATTATGGGTCAAAGACAAAATATGAAGACCAAGACCGATGTTCTATGTCTAGATCTAAAATAGATCCTCCATATTATAATGTTTAATAGGGTCAATTTAACATCCCAACTCTAGGTAATTATCAATCTCAAAAGTAGAGACTACAATGGGATTGGATTGAGAAATTATTATTGAATCAAGATGCCCTTCCTCTTGTTGCATAATCTTTAGGGGATGCTCTTCTTGAAGGGATTTCATCACAAAGAATGGTATTGATTCTTAGGTTCATTCAAATGTTCATAGAAAAAATGTTGAATATGCTCTTCAAGTTTGAAAATCATATTGCAAAGATTCAATGAGTTATGCTTCAAATCCTCATGTTGTTGACCTCCTTCAATCTTGTCGAGAGTGTCAAATAAATACTGCATGATTTCCTTCATTAAATATATTTGTTGCAACCATGGCTTCCATGGCTTTATCATTGATCCATGTTGTTGGATCCCTCATACTGAAGTTTTCAAGTGAGACATTAGACCTTGTTTGTCTTTAATACCATTGCTTGTTCTCACCACAAATCTAAGTCATTCATCATTCAAATTTAAAAGGAATGTGTTTTCACCACAAATATTCAAAATGTACTACTCACCAATATGTTATGAAGCATTTAAGCTATTGATTAGGAAGTTGGACTTTACTCCTTGACAATGATGTCCTATTATTGTCAAATCAATGACCATGATATATGTCATAATAGGTGTAATTGTTCATAAAAATCTTCTACCATCCTACACATGAAATAGGGAAAAAAATATCCCTTGGAGCAATGCCCTCTCATTATCATAATTGCTATCAGATTCCCTTGAAATCAACATCATTTCATTGTCAAAAAGTGAAACTACTACCATGAAATGGGCTCCATATATCACTATAAATGTTGTCAAATCAACAACCAAATCTTATTTCATTCTTCCTTGAAATCTATATCTTGCAATTCTAATAATTAATGCGAAAAAAGGGGAATAATATGCCCTAAATATGTTAAGAACACGTGCACCCTACTCCACATTAACTCATTTCCATATCTCTACATATAATAGTTTTAGTTAGTATAACATATAAGCTTGAATGCCCTTCTTCTTGTTATGTATTTATAAAGGTCTTCATAAATCCACCCTCTATTGGGAATAGGTTCACTCCTCAAACATAGGGCCTTGAACACTACAAATAATCCTAGGAAATGAACCCTCAAATTGAAACTAGTTAAAGAGGTGAAATTTGTAATTTGCCTTAAAACCATTAGGTCATTTTGCATTTTGAAATTTACATTGTAGACTAATTACAGAAACTGGACTTGGAAGAGTTTGGTGACATGACTTTGGCCAAAGTTTGAAGATGTTAGCCCAAAAATAAGAAATGATGTGCAACAAGGTCACCCATTTGTTGATTTCCATATAGATAGGAAAAAGACAAACATATATCCAATTCTATATAGTTTGAATTTCATATGCATTGCAAGTTGATCACTAGTAAAGAAAAATTGATGTAACAAGTTGCTACTACATTGAAGTGGTTAAGATTATGAGGAATTGCAAGACCATTGACGAGATTGAACAAAACAACAACATTTATTTCAAATTATCAATTCACCAATGCAATGGAAATAAAATAAAAAAAGACACCAATTAATAATTAAATTGGTGGAAGTTATAAATCCAAGGTTTTCAATCTAAGAATTTGAAAACATATTTAAACAAAAGGATTGAAACTTAAAAATAATGGATAATGACCTTATTGTTAATTGTTGGAATTAGCTTACAATTTTATTTTGACTTTCCATTAGTGACACTCGTGATTTATATGTATGCTTCACAATGATTAGGTACTCATGGTCTAGTATTGCTCGGAGGATGTACACCAACAACATAGACCTTTGTATTCAATATTCGACTATCCTATGACATGTGGAATCCTTTGATAGTATTGTGAGCATGAAGTTGAAGTTCCTCATGAACATGGTCTACAACAATTATAAGTATGTCGCACTCATGTACCTATGTGTGAAATGCCCAATTATTTGATCACTATTTACCAAGGTGATTTATAGCTTGTTAACATTTTGATGCCCGACCCCTAAGGCTTGTGCATTGTAGTATTTTCTCTATAAACACAACGAACATGTAATCAAATGAGATCTTTTTCACTTTGAATCCCTACATTTCAAACTAAACCACGTTCTTAAAGATATCCAGACTGATGCAGAAATCTCTAATGTTAGTTACACATCTTTGGAAACGAAGCCATTGGAAGTTGACGTAAAAAAATATGTTGAAACTTAAATACATGGAATAGCTTTGCTCTATTTATTAGCTTGTTTCTCCATCCTAATTGATCAAGTCAATGATTTTGCAAAGAATTCAAGGACATTTCTAGAAATGTAATATTGGTAGGCTCTTATGATGATTTATTTGGAGATTAGAGAATTGAAGGTGGATAGGACCGAGGCAAAGGAAATCAAATAAAAGGTACACTTTGTATTTAAAATAGATTATTATCGTTCTAGAGAAGGTAATTGCTATAAATCATTATCTTTTCTAGATAGAATCCGATGTTAAGGTTGAGTCCAATCATAGTGAGTAGATTAAAAAAAATGGGCTCGTAAAGAAATCAATTTTGGGTTCAATGGTGAATGACATACTGAGTCAAAACTAAAATATGAAGCTTTTATCCTATGGGTATTGATACCAATTCAGACCATGACATTGTTTTATCAAAACCCACAAAGAAAATATATCTATAACCAAATATATTGTCAACGCATGCACCTACTATAACCATGTCAAATTTCAGTGCATACAAGCACCAACTCAAAAAATTCAACGTTGGCCCCATTCACAGGTCACTCTGTGTGGGGTCAAATTAAAGAATGATTTTCACTAATTACAAAGATAACGATGATGGATAATTCCATCTCCTCTGTAGTTAAGTTCTAATTTTGTCGTTTGATTGTCAAATTCTTTGTGTGAGTCATATTTGAGTCTCGAAACCCTCACATACCATCAATGCATGCATCTACTATAACCATGTCAAATTTTAGTGCATACAAGCACAAAATGGAAAACTATCAACGTTGGCCCCATTCACAGGTCACTCTTCGTGGAGTCAAATTAAAGAATAATTTGCACTAATTACAAAGATAACGATGATGGATAAATCCATCTCCTTCGCAATTAGGTTCTGATTTTGTCGTTTGATTGTTGAATTCTTTGTGTGAGCCGTATTTGAGTCTCGAAACCCTCCCATACCGTCAATGCATGCATCTACTATAACCATGTCAAATTTCAGTGCATACAAGCACAAGCTGAAAAAATTTCAATGTTGGCCCCATTCACAGGTCACTCCACACAGGGTCAAAGTAAAGAATAATTTGCACTAATTACAAATAAAACGATGATGACAAGTACGATGATGGATAATTCCATCTCCTTCGCAGTTAGGTTATAATTTTGTCATTTGATTGTCGAATTCTTTGTGTGAGTCATATTTGAGTCTCAAAACCGTCCCATACCATCAACGGATGCTTCTACTATAACCATGTCAAATTTTAGTCCATACAAGCACAAAGTGAAAAAATTTCAACGTCATCCCCATTCATAGGTCACTCTTCGCGGGGTCAAATTAAATAATAATTTGCACTAATTACAAAGATAATGATGATGACACGTACAATGATGGATAATTCCATCTCCTTCACAGTTAGGTTCTAATTTTGTCATTTGTTTGTCGAATTCTTTGTGTGAGTCGTATTTGAGTCTCAAAACTCTCCCATACCGTCAACACATGCATCTACTATAACCATTTAAAATTTCAGTGCATACAAGCACAAACTGAAAACATTTCAACATTGGCCCCATTCACAAGTCAATATGTGTGGGGTCAAATTAAAGAATAATTTGCACTAATTACAAATATAACGATGATGATAAGTACGATGATGGATAATTCTATCTCCTTTGCAGTTAGGTTCTAATTTTGTCATTTGATTTTCAAATTCTTTGTGTGAGTCGTATTTGAGTCTTGAAACCCTCCCATACTGTCAACGCATGCATATACTATAACCATGTCAAATTTCAGTGCATACAAGCACAAACTGAAAAATTTTCAAGGTTGGCCCCATTCACAAGTCACTTTGCGTGGGGTCAAATTAAAGAATAATTTGCACTAATTACAAAGATAATGAAGATGAAAAGTACGGTGATGGATAATTCCATCTCCTT
This sequence comes from Picea sitchensis, assembly GCA_010110895.2. Classification (NCBI taxonomy): domain Eukaryota; kingdom Viridiplantae; phylum Streptophyta; class Pinopsida; order Pinales; family Pinaceae; genus Picea; species Picea sitchensis. The sequence continues at coordinate 88,343 of SNQJ01S0040425.1, forward strand.
CATAGTTAGGTTCTAATCTTTTCATTTGATTGTTGAATTCTTTGTGTGAGTCATATTTGAGTCTCAAAACCATCCCATACTGTCAAGGCATGCATCTACTATAACCATGCCAAATTTCAATACATACAAGCACAAGCTGAAAAAGTTTCAACGTTGGCCCCATTCATAGGTCACTCTGCGCTGGGTCAAATTAAAGAACNATCACTCTCAATTCCCCAATACCCAATTTATCTACTATAAAATATTTGAAAGCAACATAGTAATAATCAATCATAGAAATTAAGAAAACAAAATTTAAGGTAAATGAAAGAGAACAAATCAACTGAAAACATATAAATACATACCTCCTGCATTTCAATATTTCGATATCAGTAATCTCATCTTCATCCAACTCAACATCTGTATCATCTGCTTCATAATTGATGTTCTAAGGATTGGCCATATCAGCGCCATCATCAATGTCGTCATTTCCAATCATATCATCGTCTATATCATCATGAGGAACATTGTCTCTTACATTCGGTTCAACCTCTTCAAGTTCTTCATCTAAAACATCGTTGATATCATCTTCTTCCAGAACATTGTCCAGAACATCTCCTTGAACTTCTATGACATCTTCGTCTGAAATATGAACTAACTACTCCTCTAAATCATCTTCTTCCACTACATTATACTTTATTGGCCTTCCTCTTGCATCATATCTAACATTATATGACCAACCCCCTCTACTTGGAACCTCTGAGTAAAATACATGTTCGCATTGGCTTGGAAGAACGTAGGGCTCTGATCCTATCTCAACATTCCTTGTATTAACCATGGTAAATCTATTAGTATGTTGATTAACAGTTTTATCAGGATCATGTTCATTCATTCGTAGCCTATACCATTTGACGTCGAACATAACTAATTTGAAGGTTTTAAAGTCACACTCAACTATATCATCCAAAAACCCATAGTATCGATTTTCAGAGACTTATGGATGTTTGTCACTTCTAGAGGAAACATTTGTAACTTGAAATAATGTAGTTATCCCACCATTAGAAGCTTTCATCTTTTCATCCAACTTTTTGATGTGAAATTTACGGCCATTGCACCACATAACCTTGTGGTGTTTCAACTGAAATATGTCAGACACGTAAAAACTGCATTGTTTATTGATAAATATATTTATACTTAGAATTTATGCAAATTTATAAGAAAAAAACACGCCATATACATCAATATAATATTAAAAAAACTAAATAGTATGGGTGAATATGCTTGCCTGCTTATCTTTTAAACCATATGTTGTAAGATTGGTATCTCGTTTATGTTCAGCTTCTTTGACCAATTTAGCCACACCATACCATGATAAACGACCATTATTATATTGTATACATCATTCAATCCATAACTTCATCCAATTAAGATTGTTTGCAATGTATAAATGTATTGCATCCCACTCTTGACCAACTGTATTAAAATAAAACAATTCACATATAATTAGTTACCATGGTATACCTTCATAATAATGCATTATGCAAGAAGACTAAAAATTAAATAAGTATGATATACATAAAAATAAAAGGTCAAATGTATTATAAATCCCCACCATCTACTTACATGTCACTTTCCTCATTCCACCTTTCCCCAATAGGTGCCCCCTTTCAAATTTGTTGATGGAGTTTACATCTCAAATGTGATCCACATTAATACTTGCATCTATTTTAGGAAGATATTGAATAATATAAACCATGGTTTGATATACCGTATATCCCTCTACCATAGAACCCTCGGGACATGCTCTTTGTCTAACCAAAGCCTTCAATGATTTCAAGTGCTTCTCAACCATCCACATTGACCTTGTGTGTACAGGTCCACACTTTTCAATCTCCTCAACTTGGTGTACGAGGTAGTGTTCTTATGCACTGAAAAATGTCAGAGGTAGATACTTTTGCATTTCACACATTAGACAAGGAATTTGTAACCTCCAATGCTTTATATCTTCTTTATAGATTTCTTTGGATGACAACCATCTACAAATGATGCAATCAAATCACAGGTTTCAACAAAAAATTATATAGTACTACATTACAAGTAAAACACATGCAATCAAATATAATTTGTACAACGAATCGAACAAATTAAACTTTGCATATAAATCGCAACTTACCTCATGTATTTTGCAAGATCATATATAACTTGTTTGACATTGTTGTCAAAGTTGTCCGAGAGAGATAGAGGTAGAACATACTGTAACATAAAAAAATGAATCATTATTTATTCCCAAATTAGTAGAAAAAAAAACAAAAACAAGATGTTTCACCAATATAGAAATATATACACCAAAATAATTAGCTTAATCAAGGTATGCCAATCATGAGTTTTTACCCCACCTAATTCACCTTTATTTGTTAGGATATTCTTTATGTTTGAAGAAAATCCAATGGGGAATTTAATTTTTTCAATAACCTCTTTTACATNGCCTTCAATGATTTCAAGTGCTTCTCAACCATCCACATTGACCTTGTGTGTACAGGTCCACACTTTTCAATCTCCTCAACTTGGTGTACGAGGTAGTGTTCTTATGCACTGAAAAATGTCAGAGGTAGATACTTTTGCATTTCACACATTAGACAAGGAATTTGTAACCTCCAATGCTTTATATCTTCTTTATAGATTTCTTTGGATGACAACCATCTACAAATGATGCAATCAAATCACAGGTTTCAACAAAAAATTATATAGTACTACATTACAAGTAAAACACATGCAATCAAATATAATTTGTACAACGAATCGAACAAATTAAACTTTGCATATAAATCGCAACTTACCTCATGTATTTTGCAAGATCATATATAACTTGTTTGACATTGTTGTCAAAGTTGTCCGAGAGAGATAGAGGTAGAACATACTGTAACATAAAAAAATGAATCATTATTTATTCCCAAATTAGTAGAAAAAAAAACAAAAACAAGATGTTTCACCAATATAGAAATATATACACCAAAATAATTAGCTTAATCAAGGTATGCCAATCATGAGTTTTTACCCCACCTAATTCACCTTTATTTGTTAGGATATTCTTTATGTTTGAAGAAAATCCAATGGGGAATTTAATTTTTTCAATAACCTCTTTTACATTCTTGCTTTGATGCTTTGTCAATAACCAAGTAAGGGCACTTATATTTTGGTCGTTTGCATCGCTATTTGAATGAATCACACTTTGCATTGCATGATTGGCCTCCTTAATGTCATTACAAATCTTGGCAATTTTTTCTTTGTCACTCCTTCCATCTAAGATTCACCATAATATTTATGTTACATTCTTCCCGATGTGCATTTTATCAAACAAATGAACAATTTCTAGGTGCTCATAGTAGGGGAGCCTACTGAATTGTATGGGATAACTTTTCATTTCTCGTGGAACCGCCCCATTATTAATGCTTCCATGACGACCTTCAATATGAAGAATATAAATTAAATATATTACAACAATACTTAATTAATACAATGAACAAAATACAATAAAAATATAAAATATTCCAAACATTTCATGTATGATACATAGACGATTTGATCCAATATACCTTGATGATTTCTATTATATTGCAACTGCCATAGACGAGGTGTCATTCTCTGTGGTTTTAATCCAGTCTCTTCTTTCCCATTGAAAATATGTTTTTCGATACTTCGATACCTATAGTTCTTAGAGAGGAATTGTCTATACTCATCAAACACCTCCTTTCCTAAACTTCTTGAACGACGAGATTTCATCTGAGGACCACAAACTGGACATGGAAATTTACCCTTTGTTTTAAGACTTGCAAGAGATGAATTAAATTTTATATCAATTATTTGAAGTATGTTTAATGAAGGTATTATATATAAAAAACCATGCATGATATGAACTTCATAAAATTAAACACTATTAAAGTGCAGTGTAACGTTATAACATACCACAAAAATGTATTAGCCTCGGGGCATCGTGAATTGTCCATACAAGCATTACATGGAATTTAAATTCTGTTTGCGCACCTACTGGTCTAGAGATATCATACATAGTGATTCCCTTCCATAACTCTAGTAACTCATCGATAAGAGGCTCGATATATACATTCATGTCTTTGACTTGGTACTTACCTAATTGATTGAACATACAATACATAATTACTACATATATGAGTAAATAAAAATATCAAACATGATTATAAGACAAAATTGAGCATATATGAGTAAATAAAAATATAGAAGACATAATTATGAAACAAACAAGACAAATGAAATGTTACCGTGTCAAAAAAAAAATTCTAAACAAATACCTGGAACAATCATTGCCAACATTATGTGCTCCTCTTTATTGACATCCATGGAGGAATGTTATTCTTGGTAACAAAAACAGGCCACACCGAGTAAGTGGATATGAGCTCTCCAAATGGATTGACACCATCAGCTGCCAATGAAACCCTAAGATTACGAGGTTTGTCTTTAAAATGTGGCCACATGTCCTCTATTTTCTTAAATGCAGATCCATCCACATGCATTCAAAGAACACCATCTTTACTTTTGTTCTTTGCATGGTAATCCATAAACTGTGCTATGTTTTTGCACCTAAACAATCGCTGCAAACGTGGAATTATGGGAATATAACAAAGAACCTTGCGAGGCACCTTTTTTGCTACTTGATCAGTTCAATATCTACTAATTTGACATTTCGGTCATTCTTATTTCGATGCATGTTCTCCATAATATAGAATATGATAATCAGGACATGCATGAATAGCATGATACTCCATTCCAATATCTTTCATAATGGCATGTAAATCTTGGTATGTGTTGTTGATGTTTGGACAACATCGGGAAGACATTCTCTTAGATTAATAATTAATAGTTAATAATATAATTATTGATTATTAAATTATATATATATATATATATATATATATATATA
>SNQJ01S0040425.1:93325-107471 GCA_010110895.2 Picea sitchensis
TATATAATAAGTAAATGATAATAATAAATAGTTATTGATTATCCAAGGGACGCATCCTTTCATGGATGGTCACCATATGTTCTCTATATATGGAATACTCATCATTGTAATAATACCTCAATCATATATTATCTCATATAGAAAAATCAACATGGTATCAGAGCAGGACTGGGCTTGACTACCTCATGGGAGGGCCCAGTGAAATGGAAAACTATGAGAGCAGGAAGAAGGGTATATGTACCAAATGGATGGTGAGCTCGTCCAAGAACTTGGAAAGAACACTGGAGCTAGCATTGGGAAGGAGCATGGAAACTAGCCACTTCTTAATACATGAAGGGCATTTTGGTTCTGAGGATGGTTGGGCCCGAAACAATCGGATCTGCGCCCGCTCTGGACTGGCATAGAAAATTTAATATCAATTGTTCGATTTGGTCACTGAAAGATGCCTTCACGTTACCAATTTTTTTTTTTAACAACTAGGCTGAGCTCGTCGAATGCTCTTACAAAATGTGAAAAATATCTTTGTCGATTGTTGTTGAGTAACTTTGAGCACCAAGTCTTAAGCATATTATGTTTTTCTTCGAAGGGGTCCAAATAGAAGTTAACCTTGTATCCTCCAGTGTAATCTGTGATAGGTAAGTAACTGCCTACCAGAACTAGATTCTTTTCCACCTTACTCAGATCATAGAGCATGGGGAAGCTCTTGCCATCGAGGAGTATTATGACTCGATTCTATGAGAAGAAAGGAAGACCTGGTGGCATATTCACTCTGAATATGGTGCTCTTATATTTCTCTTCACGACGTTGAAAGAAATTGTCGATCCCTCTAAAGTATTTGATTCGATCCAAGATGGCTCCAACAACGGGCATGTCGTAACTTCCAGGGATCTCCTTCATAGGAGCCCCAGGTGAGGATGAATCCATGACTGAATTACCAAAAATGTAGAAATATAACAATGGGAACATAACAAAAAACATCTTTTTTAACTGAGAGATATTGTGCTACTACACTGAGAGGAGTTTGTGTTGACAATTGAGTGAAATGGTAACTTGATTTACTAATAGAAATACAAATCGACATGGTATCACATGGCAGGTAGCGTGATTTATTTTGGAGTCAAGACTTAAGGGGATTCATCTAGCTCATGCAAATAATTAGACATGGAGGGAAATACCTTCCAACATGATGTCAAGTAGAGACATTGCCAGACATGATGCTGAGAGACAGGAAGTCTCTCGGAGAAGTATACCTCCACGAAGGGATCATACCAGATAGCAGAGACAATTCCAGTGATCATGGATACATCCAGTCAAGACCGACTGTAGCACAACTATGGTGATAGATACAATAGAGGAGGAAAACACATTATGAGACTTAGATGGAGAAAGTGTAGCAGTCCCAGTATATGAGTCAAGCCATGAGATGTTGAGGAAGTAGGCATGGCAAAAATTCCAGTGTATGTAGAGGCACTCTCATAGAGGGAGGCGATACTACATCCAGAGGGAGCATGGATTGAGTTACCTCGAAAGTAAAAGGAAGAGCTACCTTCAGTGTCATAGGGAGCATGGACAGAGGAGGAATCACCCCCAACTCCAGAGGGAGTGTTGATGTTTGATGCAACATCATGAGATATTATCCCTAGAGAGTCTTGTATGGACTAGTAGGAGGGAATGTGGACTTCATCCCGACGTGCCTCAGATGGTCAAAAGAAGGAACCAAGACATTAGTTTCACGAGGAAACCTCGATATGTATTATGAGACATTGGTTCCATGAGGGAACCTCGATATGTCTTAGACACGTGTTCCATGATGGAACCACGAGATGTCTAGTATGGACACAGTTCATGAGTGAAGCTTGAGGTTAGACTCTTCAAGATATTTGGGTGTCCAGTATACATTCATGTACCCAAGGAGAAAGGGATCAAGCTATACCCTTCAAGCAGAAAGGGTAAATTTGTGGGGTACAGTGAATCTTCAAAGGCATACCGGATCTACATCCCTGGTTAGAGATAGATTGAGGTGAGCAAATATGTTACCTTTGAGGAGGAGGTAGCCTTCATGAGATCTACAATATATCACATGGAGATTGATAGTGAGAGACAAGAAGAGATGGTGCATTCTCCCCCTCACCCTCCATTAGTTCAGAGGGAGACAATTAAACATATTGATCAAATTGATCACGTTGATCCTATAGCTCCAATTGATGTTCCCAAAGATATTGCAATAGGTTGGAAGAGACCTGCATGGGATCATCAGACTCTGCAGGAGGTAGAAAGACATGCAAATTCTCGTGGTACCTTATGAGAGAGTAAGATAAATCAGATATATTCGTGCTATGCCAAAACTATGAGCCACATCATTGATTATGAGCCTTCATGTTATGAGGATACAACTAGTCAGCCAGTATGGAGAGATGCCATGATGGAAGAGTATCAGTCCATCACGAAGAATGATATGTGGGATATTGTTCTGATACCTGATGGGGAAGTTTGTAGTGACTTCTAAGAGGATCTATAAGATCAAACACATAGCTGACGGGAGCATCGAGAAGCATAAAGTGAGATTTTTTGCTAGAGGATTCTCTTAGGTGGATGGAATAGATTATGAGGAGACATTTGCTCCTGTTGCTCGATACAATTCTATCTGGATGATTATTACCTTTGCAGCATCCATGGGTTGGAGACTACATCAGATGGATGAGAAGATAGCCTTTCTCAATGGAAAGAATGAGGAAGAAGTATACATCGAGCAATCATATGGTTTTGTGATACATGAGAAGGAGTCTCATGTGTGCAGGTTGAAGAAGGCCTTGTATGGACTCAAACAGACACCTTGAGCTTGGTATGCGAGGATTGATGGACACCTGATAATTTTGGGCTTCAACAAAAGTGTTGTTGATGCCAACTTGTACTACAAGATTGTTAATGGAGAGTCCCTAATTTTGGTCCTCTATGTTGATGATTTTTTCCTCATCGGTATAGAAAGCCTTATTGTTGAATGAAAGTATGCATTGGCCTCTGAGTTTGTGATGAAGGACCTTGGTATAATGCATTACTTCTTAGGACTAGAGGTGTGGCATAGAAATGATGAGCTCTTCATGAGTCAGAGGAAGTACACGATTGAGATATTGAATAAGTTTGGGGTGTTGAATCACAATCCCATGGCTACACCAATCATGATGAATCTAAAGAAACTAAGTGTGTCTTCTTCCGATTCTGACGAGATTGATTTGACCATGTATAGACAGTTTATTGGATCATTGATGTATCTCGTTAACACCATACCAGATATTTGCTATGCAATGAGTGCACTTAGCCATTTTATGAGTCAATTGAGACAGACACACTAGATTGTTGCAAAGCATGTGTTGAGATACCCGTGAGGCACAGTTGGAAGTGGTCTGAGATATACTTCCAGTATTGACATGAGATTGCAAGTATATATTGACTTTGATTGGGAAGGGAACATGGTGGATAGGAAGAGCACCTATGGGTGTTGCTTCACTTTGGGAAACAAACTTTTGTGTCTTTTAACACCGTAGAAGCAGAGTACATTACATTGAGTGTGGCGGTCTGCAAAGCAGTGTGGCCTCACAAGCTCCTTACATATTTATTTGGACATGTGTTGGATTCCACTGTTATTCATTGTGATAACTAGAGCTCTGTGAAGATCTTAGAGAATCCAATGTTTCATGACAAATCGAAACACATTGAGATCAAGTACCTTTAGATCTGTGATATGGTGTAGAGGAAGGAAGTACTGGTGCAGTACCTTCCTACAAATGAGCAAGTTGTTGATGTTATTACCAAACCCCTTACCAGGACGAAGTTCAAGTACTTTCGTGACAGACGTGGCGTGATAGAGAATGCCTCCCTCGCTGAGAGGGAGTGTTAATGTTTGCAGCTATCTGATACATTCTCCAGATTGCACTCCTCTGTGACTGGGTTGAGTTGATTTGTGAAGACACTTATCCGAGTGGGATAAGTGGGTTTGGGATTATGGCCCAACATCCCTTGCGGAGAGCACATGAGGACACGTCAAGGGAGTTGAACTTGACGCCACACACTATGGGGAGTTGACCCTAGTGTTTCTAGAGGGAGTAGCCTCCAGAAGTCCACATGGGAGTACCATGTGTGACATAAATTCTCCAGATCATACTCCTCTGTGACTGATTTGAGTTGATTTGTGAGGATACTTATCCGAGAGGGATAAGTGGGTTTGGGATTATATCCCAACGTCCCTTGTGGAGAGCACATGAGGACACATCAAGGGATTTGACCTTGATGTCACACACTATGGAGAGTTGACCCTAGTGTTTCTAAAGGGAGTAGACTCTATAAGTCCACATGGGAGTACCATGTGTGACATAAATTCTCCATATCATACTCCTCTGTGACTGATTTGAGTTGATCTGTGAGGACACTTATCCGAGAGGGATAAGTGGGTTTGGGATTATATCCCAACGTCCCTTGTGGAGAGCACATGAGGACACATCAAGGGATTTGACCTTGACGTCACACACTATGGGGAGTTGACCCTAGTGTTTCTAAAGGGAGTAGACTCTATAAGTCCACATGGGAGTGTCATGTGTGACAAACCTTTTGCTACTACGGTGGTTGTGTGCCACTAGCAGAGATTGTGTGTCTTTGGATAGTAGTTATGTACTACTAAAGTGGTTGTGTACCATTGGCAGTGACTGTGTGTTACTAGATAGTAGATGTGTGCTACTAGTAGTGGTTGTGTACCTAGACAATAGTTTTGTAATACTATGGAAAGATACCTCCTTAGATAAGAGGGAGTGTTGATGTTTCATCGTCGAGCGAACCTTCTCCTAGATTGGGTTGTAGACCAAGGGAGATAGGATACATTTATCACAAAGGTGTACTTGTGGTAAATGGACCCAGGCGTAGTCCTTCCTTGATCATGACAAGGAATAATATGGACTCGAGGTGCTTGAGGTGATTTCCACCTATCATTTAGCATTAAGCTGGCATTCACTCACAGGGGTGTACCTATGGTGAACAACCCTGGTGTAGTATTTGTCCTAGTCATGGTGATTTGACAAGGAATGATAAAAACTCAAGATGCTAGATGTTATCACATGCGAATCGAGAGTGAGCCTGATCTCAGAGAGAATCAATTGGCTTGGAGGGAGAGCCACATAAGGAGTTTCTCCTCAGTTCATGTAGGAGAGAGACATCTCCCAAGATTGACAAGAAAGTGTCATGAGTCTAGGGAGAAGTTTGTATACTTTAGAGACAAGCTTGGCATGATGTCAGATGTCTCCCTCGTTGAGAGGGAGTGTTGATGTTTAGACAACATCAGGAAGACATTCTCTTAGATTAATAATTAATAATATAACTATTGATTATTAAATAATATATATAATAAGTAAATGATAATAATAAATAGTTATTTATTATCCAAGGGACACATCCTTTCATGGGTGGTCACCATATGTTATCTATATATGGAACACTCATCATTGTAATAAGTCATCGATCATATATTATCTCATATAGAAAAATCAATGTGTGTGACATAAGACATTTGACGGTGATAACATAAATTCACCTAACAATATACAACATAAAATATCAATAATGTTTAATGTAAAGAATATTGATTGTACATATTGCATCCAAATTTTATAGATGATCAACTAATAATAAAAATAGAGGAAAAAAAAAACTTTATCATCATGTACTAAATGTGACAAAATATATTAAATACCTTAGGAGCTATGTAAGACAAGTGTTTGACAAACCATTTATAACCTTTAAGTTCAACAACAACGATATAGCAGAGAGAAGACTTGTTTTGGAGCCTTTATAAATAGGTTGACTTTCCTTCTCAAGTACAAGTATATCAAAAACACCATCAAGTTGGTCATCATAATCATCCATTCCAACATTATTAAATGTCTCCTGGATCAATATGTTTGTCCCGTGTTCTTCAACTATGTTATTAGCATCATCATCTTCTTCCATAGGATCATTAACTTGATCTTCAATATTCGATCCATGTTCCTGAACAGGCACTTGTACAACCATGTCTTCCTTCATGAGAAGTGCCCTAGTGCGCCATTAATTTATAATTACAAACAATCAAGTAATATTAGTGTATATAACAAAGATTAAAATGATACAAATGTTTACAAATATAATATAGGAAAACAAAGACAAAGACAACTTAGGTGAGAGCGAGAAACAAAGTCAACAAATCAATGATGAAGCTTGTGCAATTTATCAAGATGTTTATGAATATGTTGAAAAAATATAGGAGGAATGTTACTTTTCTTGACATGTAGAAAGTGTAGATTTTAACCTTGTATAATATTTTACTGCAAACAGATTTTCAATAAAAGAACAAAAAAGATACAATGGCAAATACTCACATTACATAGATATTTCTCCTTTGGAAACCCAAACAAGGAAAACCAACATATTCTATATTCATTCATAGTGATACATTGTTTACAATACAATATACATATAGGAGCTAGTGGCATCCAAAACTCTAAGCCAATGACTTGGATTAGTCAACAACCCCAATTCCTTAACCGAAAATAGAAAACCATTGGCAAAAACCATGTGCCAAAAAACTGCCCAACAATGGACACGAAAATCGAGGTGACATGAAAAATGAGGAAAAATGTGACACATTTCTCGAGGCAAAAAAGAATCTTAGGGGCACTGCCCCCGAACCCTCGCGCAGGGGGGATATCACCCCCATGCATGCCCGATGCAGCGTAGCAGACACTAAAGCTAATCATGAAAAGAATATAACACATACCCAAGAGAAAGAGAGACACTTTGTGATATATATAGTCACAACCAACAAAAATGGCCTATTCTTATTTCACCCTCATCGTTATGTCATATTGTTCCTTGATTTCACTTGGTGACCATGACTTTTAAGTCGATGCAAATTTTCCCATAACTTGGAGACCACAATTAATAAGGGGTTGAGAGATTATATAGCCCTTTGATCCCTAACCCTTAACCCACCCCTAACCTCTAAACCATTAACCCCTAACCCTTTAATCCTTAGCCCCTAACCCCTTAGACCCTATCCCCCTAATCCTTAACACCTTAACCATATTCCCCCTAAGCCCTTAAACCCCTAACCCCTTCAACCCTAAACCCTTAACCAATAACCCCTAAGCCCCTAAAATATTAACCCTTAACTCTACGTAACCCCTTAATCCCTAACCCTAAGCCTATAACCCCTACTCCCTAAAACCCCATTAACCTCTAAATCCCCTAGGACCTAAACCCCTAAACCTACCTTAAACCATAACATATTAACCCCTAACCCCTTAACCATTGAGCCCTAATCTAGCCTTATTAACCATTAAACCATTAAAATCTTAACCCCTACCCCTTACACCCTGTACCCCTAAACCTTAAACCCCTTAACCACTAAACCATACCCTAAAACCTAATTAAAATCTACATTGTAAGTGATCTACTTCTTCTCTTCTTAACATACTCTCAATTTGTTGTGTACATAGAATATATCCATAAAGAAAAAATAATACATTAATTTTCTTCTACATTTAACATATAAACGTTTACAAAAACAATCTGCAATACAAAGACATATAATGAATAATTTACCAAGGGACGATATTCAAGCTAGGCCTTCAAGGTGTCCATACTCTCTACAATGTCTTTTAGTTATTTCTATTAAAAGTCTCCTTCTATTAAAATTTTGTATTCTAACATAAAAACATCCCTTATAACCTTTGCAAATCGTCACTAGTATAGAAATAACGTCGAACGTCTCTAATATTTCAAACTTTTTGAATTATATATCATTTTTTCGTCAGACTTCTGACAACTTTTGACAAGAGAGACGTTGTTTAACAAACAAAAATATCGACTTCATCGGATAAAGTCTCTTTTGTCGAATATTCGACGAACATCGGGGCCTTTTTAAAAAAAATACATAAAATGCAAGTAAAACAATGAAAATAGCCCTATGCTACTTTTTTAAGCATTGAGACCAAATTCGTTAATGAAGGAAAAAATAATTATGACTGCATTGCCAATTTAGAATATTAGTGGAGGATAATTATGATAGCAAGAATATATATGGTATAATGTTGATTAATAAAAAAATAGCCAAATAAAAAGTCATGAAACATGATAGCACAATTCACATATGGAATCTCCTTTTTGTTGGGACCAACGCTCGATGTATTTTCTGTAAGCATACTGTGGAGAAAAAAAACACATGTTTTGGATCAACAAGTTAATGATAAAATACATACTCAAAACCCATAAGCCATTCATTCAACAAAGATGACAAAATATAAACCACCCTTATCTATCCCCCTCAACCCTGTACCTTCAAGGTGCCATAACAAGAACATGGAATCTCCATATTCCCTTAATTGTCCTCTTCTTGAAAAATACGACATTCATCCAGTGTGGCATCTCCACTTTCCAATATCAAAAGAGGAATTAACAACTCTGCAAATACTTCTCAAAATAATCATCGCTACTTGTCAATGCAACCAATATTAACTCTTGTATTGAACAATAGCATATGGTGAATAATATTCATATATATTGTCACAACTAGCAAAAACAACCTATTCTTATTTCGCCTTCATCATTATGTCATATTATTATCTATCCCCCCTCAATCCTGACAAAATATAAACCACCCTTATTTATCCCCCTCACCCATGTACCTTCAAGGTGCCTGAACATGAACAAAGAATATCCATATTTTCTTTATTGTCCTCTTCTTGAAAAATATGACATTCAACCAATGTGGCATCTCCACTTTTCATTAGTGATTTATGTTTAAAATAAAATGACGACGTTGCTAGGAATTGGAACCGATCTTCAAAACTTTTAAAAAGGAAACAATTACCAATATCAAAAGAGGAAGTAACAACTCTGCAAATAATTGTCAAACATAGTGTCGATACATCCAATATCAAAAGAGGAATTAGCAACTCTGCAAATAATTCTCAAACATAATGTCGATACTTGTCAACGAAGCCAATATTAACTCTCGTATTGAACAGTAGCATATGGTGAATCATATTTTCATATTCTTATCTATCTCCCCCCAACCTTGAAAAAATATAAACCACCCTTATCTATCGCCCTCAACCCTGTACCTTCAATCTGATAGAATAGGAACATGGAATCTCCATATTTCCTTTACTGTCTTCTTCCTGAGAAATATAACATTCAAACAGTGTGGCATGTCCATTTTCCATTAGCGATTTCTGTTTAAAATAAGATGACGACGTTATTAGGAATTGGAATTGATCTTCAAAACTTTTAAAAAGAAAACAATTACCAATATCAAAAGAGGAATTAAAAAATCTACAAATAATTTTCAAATAGAGCATCGATACGTCCAATATCAAAAGAGGAATTAGCAGCTCTGCAAAAACTTCTCAAATAGAGCGTCGGTACTTGTCAATACAACCAATATTAACTCCTGTATTGAACAATAGCATATGGTGAATCATATTGTCATATTCTTATCTATCCCCCTCAACCTTGACAAAATATAAACCACCCTTATATATCCCCCTCAACCTTGTACCTTCAAGGTGCTAGAACATGAATAGGGAATCTCCATATTTTCTTTATTGTCATCTTCCTAACAAATACGGCATTCAGCTAGTGTGGCATCTGCACTTTCCATTAGTGGTTTCTATTTAAGAAAAAAATGACAATGTTACTAGGAACTAGAACTGATATTTGAAACTTTTAAAAAGGAAACAATTACCAACATCAAAAGAGGAATTAGAAACTCTGCAAATACTTCTCAAACATAGCGTTGGTAAAATATCAAAAGAGGAATTAACAACTTTGCAAATACTTCTCAAACATAGTGTCAGTACTTGTCAACACAACCAATATTCACTTTCGTATTGAACAATGGAATAAGCCCCTAAACTATTAACCCCCAACCCAACCTAATCCCTTAATTGCTAACCCTAAACCTCTAAACCCTACTCCCTAAAACCTTGTTAACCTCTAAATCCCCTAGGACCTAAACCCCCTAAACCAGCTATCTTAAACCCTCACCTATTAACCCCCAACCCCTTAACCATTAATCCCTAATCTGGCCTTATTAAACCTTAAAATGCTAAAACATTAAACCCTAACCCCTTACACCATGTACCCCTAAACCTTAAACCCCTTAACCACTAAACCATACCCTTAAACTTAATTAAAATCTACATTTTATGTCTACTTCTTCTCTTCTTAACTTACACTCAATTTGTGGTGTACATAGAATATATCCATAAAGAAAAAATAATACATTATTTTTCTTCTACATTTAACATATAAACATTTACAAAAACGATCTGCAATATAAAGACATATAATGACTAACTTACCAAGCGACAATATTCATGCCCACCTTTAAGGTGTCCATACTCTCTACAATGTTTTATAGGTATTTTTATTAAAAGTCTCCTTCTATTATAGCCTCTGCATTTTTTACAAGGGCAATAACATTTTTTATCACCCAAAACCCCTACCAATGCAAATCTCATGTCTCGGCCTTGTCCTCCTGGAGGAATGTTATGTGACATTTTTCCTTACCAAACTTTCAGTGATGATTATCTTCAAAAATCAACCTCAATAGTTGAACTATCTGTAATGCAATTAAAAATAAATAAAATTATTATGACCTAAAAATATCCGACCTTATAACCTATGCAAACCGTTGCTAGTATAGCAACAACGTCGAACGTCTTTAATATTTAGATTTTTTTTAATTATATATCACTTTTTCCCCGGACTTCCGACGATTGTTGACTAGATAGACATTGATTAACAGATAAAAATATTGACTTCATCAAATGTCGGTACATAGATCATTGACCTGGTAAACCGTCGGATTTCCTACGCTCGTTGACCCGGTCAACCGTCAGATATTCTATGCTAGTCTCGTTCGTCAGATAGTCGATGAACGTTGAGGATGTTTTTAAAAAAATACAAAAATGCAAGAAAAATCCGACAGTACGGTCGATTTTATGAGTATTGTCGGAGTATGACGTTGGTTTCTCTACCCATATATAGTAGTGTCTCATCACCTCATGGCATAACCTTCATTCTAAATTTCATCATGCATTTTATGGAATCAAAATATAAGTTCGCATGCCAGAGATACTCATAGTTTTTTCCAACCGCCCATCAAAGAGATTGCAAGAAGAGCTTTGAAGAATTGATGAGGAATTTCTTCCATGAGAGGAACTTCTTCCATGTGCAACGCTTAGTGCTTTCTCACACAAATCATTACTCTCATTCTCCAAACTTAGCCATTTTTCAACTTCCTCTCTTATCCCTTCACGTTTCTTCTCATACTTAGTCCCTCATCCATACTTAGTCTCATTCTCTCACATTCCCTTCCCCATATCCACTCTCGATCCCTATCTCCCCTTCTCACTTCCCTTCTCACTCCACTCCCGATCCCCATCTCCCCTTCTCACTCCACTCTCTATCCCCTTCCCCATCACTCCTCTTGATCCCCTTCCCATCACTCCTCACAATCCCCATCTCTCCTTCTCACTCCATTCTAGATCCCCATCTCCCCTTCTCACTCCACTCTCGATCCCCATCTCCCCTTCTCACTCCATATTATCCCATACTCTCCCTTAGTTTATTTTCCCAAGTTTTATTCCTCTTCAATGGAAACCTAGTACATTGAGACACATGGCAGCCTATTACATTGAGACACATGGTTGCCTATTACATTAAGACACATGGCAGGTAACTAGGTGACAAAAATATTACTGAGTCATGAATTTTTATAAAGCATGAGAGATACGCTAAGGCCTCCATAAGCTCCTTTATTTCACACATCAATGATAAGGAAGGTGTTTTCATTATAAACACTAATTTTTTCCTTCCCAAATGAATGTGGGACTAAAAAAGGAAAAATCAAATCAAGGGACAAGATTTACCCATGAACCAGATCGATGGTGGCTGAGTCTCCATCTTCTACAGATCATAACTCTTGATCCAAACATTCGTTTTGGACAAATGAGTCCTCGTTGGAAAGATAATTTGACAAGGAAGACACTGGGATAAGTTTCAATGGTTGAATTCGGCCATAAATTTTCCATAAATTAAAATAACAGTCAGCTCACTTTTCATGACTTGCTAGGAAATTTATTTGGAACCTCGACTTCTCGAGGCTATAAGTTGAGATCCAGACCTCCAAATTTAGGTCAAGAGGACTCGTTAGAAATATGGAATAATGAAGATTATTTATAGACTGGTTTCCATGGCTGAGAAGTCATTTATCATGCTCAAAAAATAAAAGATGGTCCACTTTTTTCACACAATCAACTTCAAGTTTTGGAAGTAAAAAATGATTAAATATCTTTTATAAAAGGATGAAGTGGGTCCCACTCAAAGGCACAAATTTCAATGACCTATATTCATTAATAAGTATTTAATAAATCATTAATTAAAATGATTTATTGTTTATTCCAAAAAGAAGAAGCACGTGGGAAACTTCTAGAAGAACAAAAACCCTAACTACTAGGGGAAAAAAATTCAAAGAAGGATTGGGAGGAGATTTAAAAGAAGGAGATCCCCATCAAAGAAAATGTTAGATCATCAGAATAACATTATTCAACCTTCAATATTCAGCCAAATTTTTCATCTGCAAATACATATCTCCATTTTCTTACTTCTTCTGCTACGCGATCTATTCAAAGATTTGTGTTTGTATGTCCGATACATAAATATAAGTTAGGGTTGTCTAATTGATTCATGGAGGTTTACTTATTGCATTTGGCAGGCTTTATTTCTTAGCACTAGGCAATCAACTTACTAAAATACACTATAATGTGAATATCTTTTATGTATTAAACTCCACAGAGAATTATTTCAGGGTAAAACTTTAATGATTTCTCAGACTTTGGCATTTCTAAGTATGAGATTTTTGGAGTGTGGCCATCATATTCTTTTTCTATTTTAAATGCAATACTCACCTAAAGTTCTATGACGTGATCAACACCATTTCAATCTTTTTCTTGTGAGAAAATATGGTTGCATCTTTTGCTTGCATATGTTTCAAAGGGATGTTATAATGAAGCTGAACATATATTTATTTTGATACCGGAGCCTTTCTTTAGTTTTTTACTGTTAAGAAGCTGCTTGGTCCATTTCCAGGAAAATGTTGCACTTAAGGAGCAATCTAGTTATCAAGAACCATTTTATATGAAAACTAAAGCAATAAAGGATTTGGGGTTTGTTGTTTAGCATTCTCCCATTTGACAGTCCAATCCAAGAACATCAGTTACATCTTTCAGACAATTTTAGAGGAGCACCACCTCTTTAAAAACGTAGGGGGATTTATCCTTGTGAGGTTCTTGTCGAGATTTTGAACAATCTGAAAATCAACAAGTACTTATCTATTAAATATGAAAAACTATATGCCTTTACTAAACATTCTTATAAAGTTTATAATGTTTCATGATAATCACACATTGCTTCAAAGCCTAATCTCATCTATAAGGTTGATCAAATCATCATTTGGCTTCACTTTATAATTTATTTAACATGCTTAGACATGACAAGGTTTAGATATATTTATAAGTTACATGTTGGCACCAATAAAAAATTGTTTTAAATCGATAATAATGTTTAACTTACAAGTCTTTGAAGATACATTTTTAATGCGACATGTAAGCATAACCTATATTTGATCTATTGGCAATAAGAGCATCCAATGACTCTTATTCAAACTCATTCATCTATGAAAAATGCATGGTCAATTGAAAATCACAATACCAAAAGAAGAACAAATATTAATTGTGTTGGTTGAAAAAAGGTATGTGGCTCTCAAATATATATTGGATTAACCTGCTTTTGTCTTGTTGTCTATATTGATGTGTTACTTTTGTGCCTTTTCGAGTTATTTCCTGTTAAATCAGAATAGTTCAAAAGTTGACATTCAATTTTTGTTTCTTTTGCATCGATTTTTTTTTTAATTTATAAAATTATAGTAGAATAACATTTTTTTATGCACTCTAGTGTTGGGTAGGCTCTTAGTGCACCTCGATTCTTTGTATTTCTTTCACCATCTCCTTGCACACTTTCTTACACATTCCTACCAACATTTTGTTGATATCATTACATT
>SNQJ01S0040425.1:113917-124972 GCA_010110895.2 Picea sitchensis
CAATGGATGAGCTTCATGGGATTCTCATAGCCTATGAAATGAGAACCGGGAAAGATAAGCCATCAAAAAGGGAAGCAACTTTCAAAGCATCAAAGACAACAAAGAACCATGAGCATGTTCCAAATGAAAAACATTTAGATATATCAGATGAAGAAGAGGCCAATTTTATAAGGAAACTCCAAAAAGGGTCTCGGAAATATAAAGGGAAGTTACCCTTCAAATGCTTCAATTGTGGCAAATCCTCCAAATGTCTCTATCCCAAGCAGGAGAATAGTGACGATGAATATACCTACAACCATAAAGAGTTTAAGAAGGGAAAAAATGGAAACAAGAAGAAACTTTACAAGAAAAAGAAAAACTCTTACTCAAAAGAAAACAACAATTCTTCAGACATGAGTGAAGATGATGACACAAAGCTTATATTTATGGGAATATAAACTCAAAATAATGGTGTTGATGACAGTGAAGAAAACTTTGAAGTTGAAGCAGAAGTAAACCTTGAAGAAGAACTCATTAGTTCCCTTGAAGAACTAAGAAAGTATAAAAAGAAGAACAAGTCCTTGAAAGAACAATTAGTGGAATATGAAGGGAAACAAAAATCAAGAGAAAAAGAAGTTTCAAAAACATCAAAGAAACAAAACAAATTATTATTGACTTGAAGATTGAACTCCAAGAATCCAAAAGAATTGAAGAAGTCACTTTAAAACAACTCAATGATAAGCAACAAGATTGTGAAAAGCTAGAGGCTGAAATTGTGCTTCTAAAAAGGGAACTTGAGAAAGGGAAGAAACACTCAAGATTTGAAAACAACTCAAAAATCTTGGACAATATTCTTAGCAGTCAAAGATCACCAAGTAATAAGACAGGGTTGGGTTATGACCAAAAGAATTTTAACAAAGGATCTAACTCTACATCTCAGGAAACTAACAAAATCCAAAAAGTTATGCAACTGCCCTTTAGAGCTCTCTCAAAAAGAAAGAAGACAAGTTAAAAGTTGATTCTAATATACATAAATTTGCTCTACTTTCAAAAGAAAATGAATACAGATGGAATACAATTGCAAGAAGAACTCTCTCCAAAATGTATCAACATCTCTTTCTTGGATAATGCTTCTCTTGCAATAATTTTGGGCATAAGCATTACATTGTAGAGCTTATCATAAAAATGTTCAAAGATATCTTTATAAGAACAACAAGAATAGGAATATTCATGAGAATAGAAACTATAATCCATTATCTCCATTATAATATTACAATGTTGAATGTTTCAAGTGCAACAATTATGGTCACAAAGCTAGTGAGTGTAGATTATCAAAATTCTCCATGAAAACAGGTTTCCCTAACATTCAAGAAAATTATAAAAAGATGTGGAAGGAAAAACACTTGGAAGAAAAAGAAACAGAATGAAAGGTAGCCTTGTATGCCAAGAGTAAAAAAATCCAATGGTATGTTGACAATGGATGTTCTAAACATATGACAGAAGATCAAAATAAATTTCTCTGTCTAGAAAGAAAAGAAAAGGGAAAGGTTACATTTGTAGATGATGCCTTTGCAAAGATACTTGGAAAGGGTATAGTAAGTATGGGAAATAATAGAGCCAAAGCATAAAATGTGTTGTTAGCTGAAAACTTGAAACCTAATCTCCTCTGTGTGAGACAAACATGTGATCAAGGTCACATACTCATATTTGACTCTCAAAAATGTTAAATTAGAGAAGAAGGCTCGGGAAAATTAGTCAACACCAAGCGACGTATATATCTTAAACATAGAAGAAGAAGAAGAAAGGTGTTGCATGAGCGAAGTAGATGAAATTTGGCTATGGCACAAAAGAATGGGACACATAGGTTTTGACAATTTGATAAAAGATGGTAAGAAGGAAGCCGTGAGAGATATGCTAAAGATTATTAAACCTTCAAACTCTGTTTATAAGCAGTGCTAATTTGGAAAGCAAACAAGAGTAAGTTTCAAGACAAAGGAATACTCTACATCAAAAACTTTGGAACTTTTTCATACTGACCTCTGTGGACCAACAAGAACCAAGAGTTTACAAGGTGAACATTACTTCATTGTATTCATTGATGACTATACAAGAATGACCTGGGTATCCTTCCTAAAAGAAAAATCAGAAGCACTCAACAAATTCAAAGTCTTCAAAGCACATGTTGAGAATGAAACTGATCTCAATATCAAGTGCCTAAGATCAGATAATGGAGGGGAATTTACCTCAAATGAATCTAATGAGTTTTGTGCAGATCATGGAATTAAAAGACATTTTTCAACCCCAATAACTCCTCAACAAAATGGAGTTGTTGAAAGGAAAAATAGAATTGTTCAAGAAGCAACCGAGACTATGTTAAATGAATCCAAACTCCTATATATCTATTGGAGAGAAGCAATATATACAAAAATATATATACTTAACATAGCACAATTTAGAGTTAACCTTGACAAGACACCATATGAGTTGTGGTTTGGCAGACCATCATTAGTAAAACACTTCAAAGTCATTGGGAGCAAATGTTATATAAAAATAGATGATGAAAATCTAGGAAAAATTTATTCTAAATTAGATGAAGGAATATTTCTTGGTCACTCATCAAATAAAAAGGCCTACAGATGCTACAATCTAAGATTGAACAAAATTTCGGAAAGTGAAAATGTAAAGGTGGATGATCTAACATCAAGAAGAATCAAATCTCAAGACAATTCACAAGTTGATGAAATAAGAAGAGATGATGATGAAGAAGAAGAAACTGAAGAAATACAAAAAGAACAATCATAAAGTGAGGAAGAAAATGAAGAGGAAGCATCACCAAGACAAGAGTCAAAATCACCATCAAGAAGAGTACAAACAGATTGTTATCACATGGAATTGATCGGGTCAATTCAGCCTTAGGTTTTTTATTTTTATCTTTAGTGTTGTTTAGTTTTTACTTTTGTCCTATTCCTTATAGTCTTTTAGGTTTTAACACAAATAAAGTCAGTGTTGATGTTGGCCCAAACCCTTGGGTTATATCTTCATCTCTATGATAAGATTAGACAAGCCATCATCCTTATGCCTCCACCACCACCCTGACATGTCACCACTTCCACAATGTACTAAAACCACTCCACTTTGTCCCTCTACCTATTAGAAGGTCAAATCAAGTTATTTTTCTACGTTGCCATCTTATCAGATAGTTCACAGTGCATCTCAAGTACACTTTGCTTCCGTCGCCATGATTTCACTTATGATGCTTTGTCATTCGATCTCCTTATTTTCAACAATTATGTTTTTAACGAAATAACCTGGGATTTCATCATTTAAAGCTTTTCTAACTGTTTTTCGAAGATTTCAAATTGCTCCTAGCTCGGCGCTGCAAAAACTGGTGTTTTCAAAACAGGCGCTACGAAAATTGCTCCGAACTGGCTGGCGAAAAGTGAGTTGGAGGTTAGACCAACTGCAGTTGGATTCTTCCAAGCTCAAGCATATCAATTTTCAAGCCTTAGCCTCCAGGTACTCCGTGAGCATTTTAAGTTCTGTTGAAGGACAATAAAGGTTGTTTTTTTATCATTTCTTCTCCTAGGCACTGCGAACTGATGGTCCACACTGCCAACTATCCCTCTTACCTCTGTTATCACAATTCTCATCCAATTGTAGAGATCTCATCTTCCTTTAATTAAAGCTTAACAAACCTTGTTGTCAAGCAACCTTGCCTATCCCTTACTTGGCTTTTGTTGCTTATGTTGCAAACTCTGCTATGAATCCCCTGTTTTGGCGCTGCAAACTCTGTGTAGCAACTCAACACTGTTATTCACCTACCTCGGAACATGTACTAGATGGTTATCATAAAAAATTCCATTATAATTCAAGTCTATCTATTTTGGAATTTTTAAAAAGGGACTTTTGTTGATAAAGTTATAATGAGTTTTGCAAAATAATGGTGAAAGTATTAAACAAAATCTTTTTGTAGCAACTTTCTCCTGGTATCTCCATTTTCGTATGTAGTCTTCTTTCATTTCCTAACTATCAGTTGTCCTTTCATAATCCTAGAGGTCAAATAGGCTGAAGAACATTAAAACCTTAGAGAAAAACCAACTTTGAAAAATATTATCCATCCAAACCCTAAGACCTATGTCTTTTTGTTTTTTCTCTTGCATCACTCAAATTGTTGGTTTAGTTTTCTTCCTATAACATCAATGGATACTCCACAGCAAAAGAAGTCTCACAAGGGTGGGGGAATTATGAGAATTGAACCCTATGACATGTAGTTGTTCCCTATTGAACCTCTGATCAGGGAGGTCTTCCAAAGAGTGGAATGTTTCAATTTCTGTCAGAAAACGCAGAGGGGGCACCCTGAGGTAGCTAGAGACTTTGCCTTGAATTTTGATGGAACCAAAACTAAAGTTGGGACTCTTGAACTTGAAGTATCTGAAGCAACTATAGCAGCAGCTACTGTGATACCAAATACTGGTGAAAGATGATTTAAGGTCATGAATCTAAATGCAACCTTCTCTAAAGAATTCCTTAAACCAGAATGTCAAGGATATAACCTATCAAAGGGAGTGCCTAGGAGCCACGTGATTGAAGGATTTGATAAGATGCTAAGGGTGATCCAAATATATTTCACCTGTTAGGGCAGGTTCAATATGATTTATCAATACCACATTAGACTTTTGTTGCACTTCAGAGGCAAAGACCTCATGAATCTCCCTTTCTATTTGTTTAGAAGCATTGGGAAAATGGCTGACAGGGTCCAAGCTAAGTCAAAGGTAGTTGATACAAGTGTTTTTCACTCAGCGCTGATTAAAATGCTTGTGATGGAAGAGTTGAAGAAGACAAACATTGACTGGGAGCAGTTAATTGCCTCTGCACATTTGCAATTGAATGTTGCTCCTACTCCACAATCCAAAGTGCAGAGTCCTCTTCAGGTTGACAACAATGTTCACACAGAGATGAGTAGGAAGAGGAAGAGCAAAGACATTGCTAAAAATGATGAGGCTCCTAAGGAACAAGAAGAAGAAGGGGGGTCTCATTACTCTCCACAAAGAGATTTTTCACCCGAACCAGCTCCATAAATAGCAGAAACTCCATCAACTAGAGCCACATGCACAAAAGGAAGGAGGTTACTCTTCCCCTCACCAGCTACTGCAGTTGAAGCTAAAGCTAGGAGGCCCTTCACCAGGTCATCAATGAAGAAGAAAAGTGTTGAAAAATAAGACATAATAGAAGCTCCCATCAAGAGAAAGGGTAAAGGTAAAGTTGAACTTGTTGAAAAACATATTGAGGTCATAGACATAACCACTCCCCCAGAAAACCCTACCTTCAAAAGACTAAACATATAACTCAAAGAAGTCAGCAAGGAGATTGCTAACTTGAAGGGAGAAGGGTTGGTTGAGAGGAAAATGTTGAAGGATCTTATGGATATGTATCTCGAAACTATTGATAAATCCAGGTTTACAGCAAAGATATTTTTGCCCCTCCATAGGTAGCTTAAGAATTTATACAGGAAGAACAGGGATTTACAAGCTCAGATCAAAAGACTTAAACTGGAGCTGCAACCTTTTAAGGAAGAACTAGCCCAAAGGAATTTGAATATGTTGGCCCAAGCTGCCACAAGGAGGAGTTTCAGGCTTAGAAAGTAATGGATGAAACAACTTAAGAAATCTCAGTTTTGGGAACGATTTCTCTTTGCTTTTTGAATATTTCTGAGGAATTATGTTGCTTATAACTGAGTTATTCACTCATACACCACATTATGAGGCTTCTATAGGCATACCTAACTCTGGAGAAATTTTTTGGTTGTTTTGGGGCTTAAACTAGACTAATTCGGCAGCTACACGATAGTTCGCAGCGCCTAGCACTGCAAACTTCACTGCGAACTCTGCTGCAAATTGGTTGATACAGTCAGCGCTACAGGATATGTTGCGAACTCCTATTTTGATGGTTTCAAGAGGATCATCGATCACCAAATGGCTAGGGGAGCATGGTACAACTATTTAGAGGTCAGTTTAAAGCTTGAGGATACTTGGCAATAAAAGAAATGTGCTCAAAGGACACCTCATTATGCAAGATTAAGGTGTTAGGATAGTTGCCAACATTAGCCTTTTTTATAGCAGTTTGTTATTTCCAGTTTGTACAGGTGTAATTACCTCAATTTAAGATGGAAGAATCCTATGTTAGAGGATGAAACTCGCATTGTATGTTATTTTTCCCTATCTAGGCTATAAAAGGAGCATTATAAGACATTTTGTAGGTTTGAATGGTTAATGTAAAAAACTCTTTTGGTGATATTAATGTAACGAAGCCTACTCTAGTTTGATGTACTAGACTTGATGAAATTTTGTTTAATGGAAGTCAGTTTTCTCTCTTGCCATCTTATATCTCTCTCACTCTAAAATTTCACTATCATTGAATGATTCAAATGATATTTTGTAGTTGTATTACAATGAAGGTTTAATTGTGATGTTGTTATAACTTTCTCAGATTTTTTAGCTTGGATTTAAGAAGCTCTTGTATCCAAATCTTTTCTCTCTTTTTTATACTGATAAAGTCTGATGCTAGTGGTAGACTCACTTCATTTTTCTTACTAAGGCTTCCTTCTATCCACACTAATCCTCAAAACCTTGATCTAAGTTAAACAAGACCTCTTTTGTTGATGCATTTCATCGAGAATTTCTTTTGTTTTGACATTGCTGAACTGTTGTTTATCCATTTGACACCACATTTTAAGATTTATATCATAAACCTATTGATGGGTATTGAGCTTGCACTTTAGCTGTCAAATTGTAACTATCAGTGCTAACATTCTTGGCGTCGTTGTCGGGGAACAGATTGAAAACATTTCCCTGGGTTTGAACAACAAAGAAATATTGATTCTGAGGGTGCATAGTAATCAGTGCATTGAAGACTGCAGTTTTCACCTGGCGACTCCATTGTTTCAGTTCTGGATCCTAAAGGCAGGCACACGAGGTCTACCCCACATATACCTCTGGCTACACCTGAAGCTGACCTGGAGAAGATCATCAAGAAAGGAAAAGCTTCTCAAGAAGTCTTTTCAGATGTTGTTCCAAGCACTACTGGTTATTTTCTCGATTCCACTTTTAAAACCCCAGTAGTTATATCTAGTGCTCCTCTTTTACCCTCTGTTGAAATTTCTAGAAATTTAAATCTTGAAGATTTCCCTATGGATATTCTTCTTTTTCTCCCAAATTGAAAGTAGAAAGTTTTTAAGTTCTTGCCTCACATGATGTTGTAAGTTGGTTTAGACTTGACAGCTTAGAGGATTTTCCTACCCTAGGTTCTTCTTCTCCTCCCTCTCTTAAAATCGTTGTGACCAAAGAAGAAGAAACCTCAGTTCCCTTGGAATTTCCACCTTCTTCTTCCAAGACTCAGCCTCTCCTTGTTAAAACTGAAACTTCTCCATCCTATATTCATCCCAAGCTACACATCATCAAGACTATAGCTGTGCCAGTCAAGACCCAGTCTCCTCCTTATTCTCGTAGGATTTATAATCCTCCTCTTCATAATCCAATGGCAGGTGCTAACCTTCCTAGAAATAGGATGGATGCCATAGTGCCTGCTAGGTATGCCCCTCTTGTGTTGCCTCAGACTATGAATGCTCTCCCGGTTGGAGACTATCTTAAGTACATGCCCAAGTTTACAGGGGAAGAGGACATAACTACAGAGGAACACCTTGCAGCCTTTTATAGCTATGCTGATAATCTTAATATTGAAAATGAGGATTTTTGGATGAGATTTTTTGTACAAAGCCTTTATGGTGAGGCTAGGAATTGGTTTAGGGGTTTAACTTCTGGATCTATTGCTAGAATTGAAGAGATCAAAGAAATAGGGATGACCAAAAAGTTCAAACCCCTCTTCAAAATAACATGGTTGATGATGAAGTAGGAGAGGATGAAGAAACATGTCCATAAATTCATTGTATGGGTGATACATCCCCATCTCCTCATCTAACTTAGCCTGCATACGAGGAGTCTCTTATGGACAGTCAGTTGAATGAATTGAGTAAAGGGGAAAAAGCTAATGAAAACCAAAATAAACACAACTTAAGGTCAAAAAAGAAGGATGGGAAGTCTAGTACATCAGATCAGCCCAACAAAACATAAAATTTTGCTACGGTTGTGGTTTCTAATAGAAAAGAAAAAAAGGAACAAAACCATCAGACAGTGATTAAGACCCATGTTCCAGAAATTAAGGAGATTATGAAATCTCCCTCTTCTTTTAGTTTTGAGAATGAAATTCAAAAGATAAAAATTTGAGTACCATTTTTAGAACTGATTAAAAATGAATAGTTCAAAAGGTATCTTTCCAAGATGTTGCAACTCGAATCTCCCTCCAATTCCACAGACTCAGTGAACCTACAAGATGAAAAAACAACAGTTATATTGGGACCTTTGGTAGAAGATAGGGATGACTCCTCTCCTCCATTTTACACGTCATTGAATATTCATGATAAATTTTTGCACAACTACTTGATGGACTCAGGTGCATCTCATAATCTTATGACTAAAACTGTCATGGATGAGATTGCTCTAGAAATTACTAAAACCTATCATGACCTATACTCATTTTACTACAGAAAAGTGAAATGTCTTAGAGTGATCAAAGACCTGGTTGTTACCTTGTTTCAATTTCCCATGAAGAGTGTGGTCATGGATATTGTGGTGGTTGATGTCCCCCCT
This sequence comes from Picea sitchensis, assembly GCA_010110895.2. NCBI lineage: Eukaryota > Viridiplantae > Streptophyta > Pinopsida > Pinales > Pinaceae > Picea > Picea sitchensis. Next base: position 122,599 of record SNQJ01S0040425.1, read on the forward strand.
AAGTTTGGGATGCTATTGTCAAGATCTTGGATCAAGAGACTAGGGGGAACTTTGCATATGGACCTTTCATATGCCACTATTCCCCTATTTGGAGGAGAGCATAGAAGGCTTTATAGGGAAGCACAACTAGCTTACATCATCAATGATGAAGCTGATCCTACAAATCATCCAATTTTTGTAGTTGACATTGATCTAGGATCCAATATCTTACAACTCACTGATGCTCCTCAATCACTTATTGAAATCAGAAAACATCCTATTAAAACTTGTGAGACACCTCCTCAAAATACCTCAGTTTGGAAGATGTTTTTTGATGGGGCCTCTTCTAAAGAAAGTGTTGGTGTTGGAATAGTTTTTATCTCCCCAACTCAAGAAATCATGTCCTTGTCTTATAAACTAGAATTTGAAACTACAAATAATGTAGTAGAGTATGAGGTTCTTGTCTTGGGTTTGAGGGATGCTAAAGACATGAAGGTTGAGGAGTTAGCGGTGTTTGGGGATGCTGAACTAATTGTGCATCAGGTTAAAAATATGTATCGATCAAAACACCCCAAGTTAAGGACTTACATAAATGAAGTTTGGGATCTAATTGATAAATTTTTCTTATCTCTTAACATCTCTTTTGTTCCAAGAGAAGAAAATGTTATGGCGGATTCTTTGGTTGCTTCTCCAAGTAACTTTAAAATCTCTTTGCCCCCCAAGCTCAAATATGATGTGGAAGTAAAGTATAGACTCTCTATACCTGAAAATGTCAAACATTGGAAGGTCTTTGAGGATGATCGTGAGAATAAGAGATTTCTAGAAACAGTTAAAGAGTTTTCTGCTCTTCACATTGATCAAGATCATGACGATACAAAAATCCCTCATGCTGATATTTTCCTCAATAAAATTGCAGTCCGCAAGATTGTCCAATTGCCTAGTAACCATATTCCAAAAGGATTGGTCCCCTTGGAGAGATTATTTGATGGAAATGATGTTGTTGTGAATACTAGAGGTTCAAATGAAGAAGTTGATGTGATAGAATGCAATTTAGGTACAGAGGAAAATCCCCAAGTATGTCAAATTGTCTAGCAGTTTATCAAAGGAGAAAAGGGTTGAGTATGTGAAGTTATTAAAGGAGTTTGCTGATGTATTTGCTTGGAAATATGAATATTTACAAACTTATGATACAAGCATCATTGAACATAAAATATCTTTGAAAGATGAGACCAAGCCATTTAGGAAGAAACTTAGACAGATAAATCCCATGTTGTTGCCTATTATGGAAAAGGAAGTCAAGAAGTTGCTTGATTCTAAGATCATCGTACTTTTAAGGTACTTCGAGTGGGTGGCCAACCTAGTCCCTGTGAGGAAAAAGAATGGTGAAATCAAACTTTGTGTTGATTTCATAAATATGAACAAAAGTTCCAAGAAAGATAATTATCCCTTACCTAAGATGGAACATATTTTGCAGAGAGTGACTGGTTCAGCAAGGATGTCTATGATTGATGGCTTCTCAGGCTACAATCAGATATCTATCCTACCTGAATATAGAGAGAAAATAACTTTCACTACTCCTTGGGGCACGTTCATGTATGCTAAGATGCCCTTTGGTCTAATGAATGCAGGAGCAACCTTCCAACGAGCAATGGGCATTGCCTTCATTGGGGAGAAGTGTTGGATAACTGAGAGGGGGGGTGAATCGGTAATAGAGCAATTTAATCCTTTTTAACCACATAATTCAAGTGTTGTATCAATGTAGCATTATCATCCAATAAATGCAGAGTAAATAAGCAATGAACAAATGAACAATCATACACATACACAGTACACCAGTGTTTTACGTGGAAACCCAAAGCGTGAGAAAACCACATAATGTTTTTTCTTATATGTCTTGAAGAATTACATTCATTGGAAGGAACAACTTCCTTTGTTTTCTAGTTGCAACTGGAAGGAGGCTCCAACGCCCTTGTTTCTCAGGCTACAGCCTGAGGGAAGCTCCAACTCCCCTATTCTCTGGCTACAACCCCCTATGTTCTCCGGCTACAACCACCTGTCCTTTCCCCATCCAGCCACCCTAAAGTAGAAGTAGAATGATGGAACCACTGTCACACTATCATTGTGAGATATACCACTAGAAACCTGTACCAATAAACCTGAACCATGCATCAACCTGTACCTCAACCTGTAATCAACCTATACGATAAACAAGTGCATCAACCTATACCTCAACCTGTAATCAACCTGTACGATAAACAAGTGCATCAACCATGCACCAACATGTACCAAACAACTTGTAATCAACATATTCCATAAACAATTGCATCCAACCATGTACCAAGTATTTACCAATCATGTGTCAACTACTCATCAATATGTACCAACATCATCAACT
>SNQJ01S0040426.1:0-32457 GCA_010110895.2 Picea sitchensis
TTGTGGCTAGAAATCGAATTAAAAAAAATCTGTTTGGGGTAATAGTGGAAGGGACATCTCACACCACCGTATCACCTTCTCAGGGAATAAGGGTCAGTTTTTACGAAGGGAATCTAACCGCCCAACGTTCCTTTCGCCCAGGAAGTCTCATGGTGGAGGGGTTGCAAGATTCGAACAACATGAACGACATAAACTTGATAGAGAAAAAATCGAAATCAACTTCTGAAAGAAGAGACAACGCGCAAAGGATCTCCACGTGCAGGTGGAAAATCCCAGTCAAGGGATGTCGATGATGATTGTGAGAGTGAAGATCCAACCATAATCTCTTAGGCTTATATAAAAAGGAACGCTCAGTTTCGTCAGGGTTTAAATATGTATTCAATATTTAAGAATCCTTTTTACATCAATGAGTAGACACTAGATATCCAGAGGCCCAAATAAAAAATTAACATTCTTTTTAGAAATTCTGGTATAGGGTTCCAACGATGGTACCCTAAACTAAAGGTCTATTCTTGATAAATTGTGGAGCAAAGAGAAATGCAGAGAGAAAGAATAGAACAGTATATTGAATTGTATGAAGAAGTACAGAACTCGGAAGATAGAGAACTTTATTACAATGTAAGATGGACGAGCTATACTTATGCTCAAGCAAGACAGAAATAGAAATTACAATACATCGATGCGGTGGCGATTAATATCTGATCGGTATTGAGGTACAATATTTAACACTCCCTGTTAGACTCAACAATTACAATCATTAGCACTAACTATGCCTAAGTGTTGTCTGAAAATCAAAACTGACTTTCTGTGGTTTAGTGAAGATATCAACAAGTTGATCTCGAGAACCGCGAAAATGTAAGTGCAATGTCACCATTATTGACTAGCTTACGTATGAAATGATAGCGAGTGTCCATGTGTTTACTCTTCTTGTGGTACATGGTTCTTGGATAATCTATTGCTGATGTGTCATGAGAGAAAACAGGAGTTGAATCGCACTACGTTTGGCGTATCTTTCAATAATCTTCTCAACCATACAACTTGACAAGAAGATTATTGAAATTTAGCAACCACATGCCTCTGCCGAGATATTGATACAATTGTTTGCTTCTTCGATGCCCATGAAATCGGAATCCGTGCCTAGTTGAAAAACATATCGTGATGCGCTTTTCCTGTCATCGGTTGCACATAAAGTCATATCTGTGTAACAGAGGGTTGATTACCATCGGTCATAGTGTACCATAAGCCAAAATGTAGTGTTCCTACTACATATATCAAAATTCGTTTTGCCATTTTCAGTGTGAATCCTTGGGTGATTCCATGAATCTAGAAACAAGGCTGGATCGCCTATGATCAATAAGCCCTAGTTGAGTAAGGTAGAATCAAACATGGACCTTCATCATTCTTACTCGACTTTGTGCCTAAAGTATGGGGGTTCTATTTGGATTGCATCCTTCATCTTGAGAAACCATTTGATGATGTCTGCTCCATACTTTTTCTGACATGAAAAAATGTCTTTGGCTGATTGATGAACCTCAATGCCTAAAAAATATTTCATGATGCTAAGATCTGTCATCTCAAACTTAGATTTAATGGCATGTTTAAAACTTTTTAACTCAATTTTTTTCAGTATATATCATGTCATCGACGTACAAACATAAAATCGGTATTTTACCTTGTTGATATGTTTTGTTGTATAGAGTTGGCTTATTTTGGCTTCTGCGGAAACCACTCTTGATTATGTAAGTGTCAATTATGTTGTACGAAGCTCTTAGAGCTTGTTTTAAGCTCGCTAAGGCTTTCTTCAACCGATACACTTTGGTTGGTTACTCTTTGACTTCAAATCCACGTGGTTGATCTACATGGCTTCTTCTGAAAAACCATTTAGGAATCTTGACTTGACATCCATTTGGTAAACTTTCCATTTTGTTGTGCTTCTATGGCCAATAAATTCCTTACATTGTCTAATCTTGCTTTCTATTGGAGCAGAAGTTTCACCATAATCAATGTTCGGTTGTTGTGAGAATCCTTGGGCAGCTGGTCACCTTGTGCTTTTCAATCTGCCTTTTCATTTTAGTTTGGTCTTGTACACCCACTTGACACCAATACTCTTGCGTCTTGGCAAATCAACAAGATCCCCATGTCTTGTTCTTCTCGATGGAGTCAATTTTAGCGGTTTGTGGCAGACAATGAGGAGCTCCTTAGTTGTTTCTTTAAAAGATGTAGGTTGATATGACTTTCCGTGACAAATTATGGCATAAATTAAATCAGCGTTGATGGATTTCTCCCAAACTTCAAGTTCTCTGATTATGTGGTTCAAAGAATGATTCTATACTAGAAGTTGAGCTATCCTGTGAGTGATCTGGTTTTCCTTGGATTTGCATTCTTGGAAGAATGGGTTGAGGTACTTGCAGTTCTGAATTTCCTGTGTTTTGAACTTGGCGACAATGGATTTTGACTATCCACTTGCTGATTTTATGAATCATCGAGGTGGTTTTCCAAAAATTGTACATCTATCTTGAGAATTAATTTCTTGGTGATGGGATTGTAAACCCTATAAGCTTTATATGTTTCAATATAGCCAGTGAAAATACATTTATCACTTATGTCATCAAGTTTCTTCCTTAATTAGGAAGGGATGTGTGCATATGCTATGCATCCAAATGTCCTTAAATGAGCTACATTTAGCTTTGTCCAACTCCATGCTTCTTGGGAACTTTCATCTATAGACTGTTGGTTGGTGATCTGTTCAAAGATGGCCAGGCATGCTATTGCTCAGCCCAAAAGAGTGTTGACAAAGTGTTTTTCTTAAAGTGTTCTTTCCATATTCATGATGGTTTGATTTTTTCTTTCAGCCACTCAATTGCAACAGGGTATACCTTGTTGTTGCTTGCATGATGATGCCTTGAGATTTGCAAATTTATGCAAATTCTCTAGAGTTGTATCCTCCTCCTCCATCGACTGAAATTGCTTTGAAATTTGCCACTCGTTTTTCAACCCGGCTTTGAATTCTTTGAATTTTGTAAATGTTCCAAACTTGTGTCTGAGAAAGTATATATTTCTGCTGAAATCATCAATAAGCGTTAGAAGTAAGCACCACCTGTTATTGTTTGGTGCAGTTAGGTGTGAACTAAGTTCAAAGTGTTCTTTGTGATTGGAAGGCGTGGAAAACTAGTTCTCTTGTGTTTTCCAGGTATGCAAGACTCACATGGGGAATTGTTCTCTTAAAGATATAGGTAGACCTTTGACCATGAGTTTTTCTGAAGTAGACTTAGTCTCTGAAATGGTAGATGTCCATCTTGTATGCCAACCATTGATTCATTCATGGTTGATGCACTCGTGCATAAGGTTGATTCAGATTTGCGGTTAAATTTGGGGAAACATCCTATTTGGAGTCATAAGGATTTCAGAAATTTGTTTTCTGTTGGGTTTTCTATCATAGTTTTTACAAGATGCTCCCTCAAAAGTACCTTATATCCTTTTTCAGTGAACGTCTACACTTAACAAATTATGTTTGGTAAGACATGATAGACATTACATATGTCTTTCTTTACGTTCTGTTTAGTAAGAATAGGAACATTTCCTTTTCCTTGATCTTTGACTAAATGATCATTGCAAAATGACTATCGGGAAGAGGAAATTGAAGAATCAGGCATGAAAGTAATTCTTTGTTACCTTTCATGTGATTCTTTCATCCACAGTCCAACAACCATAGATATTTACGTTGTTCTTTTGATCGGTGTATGAGAGCTTTATACCTCTTGGTGTCTCTATGCCGTTTGACGTAACACTTTGGCGATTTTCTTGCTTCTTCCTGCATTCATTTTCATAGTTCCCATACTTTTTGCGGTAATAGCATTGTATGCTAGTTTTGTCATTAGACCCTCTCCCTCTACACTCTTTGAAATTTGAAATTCCCATTTGTTGATATTGTTGTTGTTTCGCTGACGCGAAGTACGATTGGGATATTGTTGTCTATTTCCTCCGGTGGTATGAGGGTTACCTGAAGTTTGTTCCCTCTTCCTCTACTTCTTCCTCTTCCTTTCCATCTTTTGAATGAGAATTGAGATTAGAAGGCATTTAGGGTCCAACTCACTCTGAGATGTAACTTTGTCTCATAATGTCACCAAAGAACCAATTAGTTCATCTGTTGAAAAATCTTGACAAATCCTTGGATTTGAGGATGGATGTAACAACCATTTAAAATTTCACGGGTGAACCGAAATTTTTCAGCAATAGTTGATTAGTGATGGTTTCACCGATGAGTCAGATACGGTTCCGCGATGCCATGACTCTGTCATGGGCCCAAGTCCTCGTTTGATTTCTGTGTCTGAGTCTCAAATTGTGTCCTGGACTGCGGTTCTTGTTTTATAATTCCTTGGTAGGGCGTTTGAGGACATCGATCTGTTTGGAAATTACGGTCACGTGATTTTGAAAAATCGAATCATCCACCAATTATATCCAGGTACTGTTTTCTTTTGTACCGAGTTGCGAGCAATTCTGCAGGCATTGTCATGGCAGTGAGGGAGGATGGATCCGGTTCTACATAGCCGAGATCCATTGGTTCCTAGCACTCTTGTTCTTGTAGGAACGACCTCATTTGAAGAGACCATAACTCATAGTTCTTTCCCAGTAGTATCGGACCCTGAGTTGGTCTTAGGTTGCTAGATGATGCCATTTAAAAACAAATGCTGAAAAAATAGAGGAAAAATTATTGTTACCTCCGATCTAAAGGCGTCGATATGTCGATTAGATGGGAGCTTATCGGGCTTTAGATGGCCCTTGATATCCTTGCAATGTGACCACGCGCTTTAATTTTAAGGTGCTATGGGATTTTCCTGTTCTTTGTCTTTCAAATCGCCTAAATTCGAAAAATTGCCTTTGGACTTTCAACGGTCGGTCGATGCGGTGTTGGACGGTCCGGTCGATAACTCGGATAATAAAATGCGGGATTTCTGATTCGATGACAAGTTCTTACGTCCCTTTGATTTCCCAATCGATTTACACCCGATGGATGCGTTTCCTTCGGGGACTTTCAGATGGCTTTGATCTTTGCCAGCGTCCCGGCGGATGGGCCAGTGCGTGTGCATTTCCTCAGCGATTCCTTGATTTAAGCGTGCGACCTCTTGGTCTCTCGAGTCCCGAAATGCCGATGACCTTTTCTTGTCGGGACTTTTCGCGAATAGCTTTGATAAACCTCCGCGTCCTAAATAGATGGGCAGTCTGTTTCTCCATAAGGATGTCGTTTGAAATGTTGGACTTCTCATCTCACGGATCTGCTGATTTTGCTGAAATTTGAAAAGCTAGATGAAGTAACCATGGGACTTTTCAGCTCGGATTTAATACAGCGTCGGGAGAATAGATAGTTTGAATCTGTCGGGTCTCGTATCCACGATTTCTTGAGGATTGCGATGTCAATTTCTTTGATGGCTTGAAACAAATGCGGCTCACCGACCGGTATTCGCGTGTTCGCCGTGTCCTATGGCGGTGGCCGAGATCTTATCGTTATATCGGCGTATCGCCGATTTCAGCGAGGATTCGATCTCAAATTTCTTTGTTCTTGAAACCCAAACTCGAATGCCCGATATGACGATGCGTTGATGCTGGCGCCCTTTGTCTGAAATGGACGGTATGTCGTTCGGGATTTAGTGATTTGTCATAGTTGCGAAGGCGTTTTCTTTACTCGTCAACTTTCCTATTCTTGATTTTTGTGATGGAATAGGATCTCACCAAGTGCTCCGAAATGCCGATATGACGATGCGTTGATCTGCTGCCACCTGTCCTCTGAAATGGACGGCTGTGATCGTTTCAGGATTTCGCGATTTCGCGTATCGGAGTTTTTAGAGAGCAGTTTTCTTTGCTCGTCCAACTCCCAATTCTTGATTTTGTGATGGAATAGGATCTCACCACGTGTCTCTTGATGGACGGTCAAGATGACGTCGGGATTTCTAGAGTGAAAAGTTCTCCTGTGCACTCCAAACGACTAACCGTCGTGCATCTTCTTGCTGATCTAACGGTTGTCGGGCCTTCGCGTAAGATCTGACGGCTGAAATGATTTTGCCTGTTCCGCGCTCTCCTTGTCCCTTCTGGACTGGTTTCCCGCCTTGGATCTGTTCACAAGATGAATCTTGCAGTCTTAATGGCTATTCTTGGCGTGTTTGACGCGATCTTTCCTGAATTTAACGGAATTTTCTCCTGCGGAAGAAAAGATTCGTGAATCTTTCAAGGATTTGAAAGAATTTCACGAATTCTTCGTTCTGTGCTTCAATATTTAATAGATGTGAGGGAAATTTATGAGTTCTTTAAAATTTCTCGCCTCCTCCGGCTTTTCTTCGTCAATCTTTGACGATTCTTGAAAAGATTATAAGAATCTTTACTGTTTCTTCTTCTGCGTTCTCTTCGTCCAGGATCTTTCGAGCATTGTACGCTCTGCTTCCTCTGCAAGCTTGTTACGGAAATCTTTAAAGAGTATTACGGACAGCTTTCCAAACCTTGTGAAAAGTTTGTGTCGCGTTCTCTCAAGATGTGTGTAAGGTCTGCGCTGTGAGGATTGTGTGTCTCTCCAGACTGTGTGAAGAGGCTTACTGCTGAAGCTTTGATACCATGATAAATTGTGGAGAAAAGAGAAATGCAGAGAGAAAGAATAGAACAGTATATTGAAATGTATGAAGAAGTACAGAACTCAAAAGATAGAGAACTTTATTACAATGTAAGATGGTTGAGCTATATATGTTCAAGCAAGACAAGAATAGAAAGTACAACTGTCCAGTACAGTTGGCAGTGTACAGTCAGACTGTTGAGGGTACAATATATTTAACAATTCTTGCCTAGACCCAACCTAACATAAATGTAATCGTTGGCTCGAGAATCAGATATTCAGAACAAGAAATATTTAAAGGAATCCTACCACGAAACTCCTTCCTAAGGTTACCACGATTTGCAAATTCGACTGTCACTAATCGATGAGTAAGATCAACATCAATTGATCGATTCAGTTTAGCAGTAAAACGATGTTTCCACACATTGATGTTGCAGTAAAATGGAAACCCACCAAGAATCGAATTCGATAAGGAAGGGATCTAGATTGACCAGTTGATTATTTGAGAGGTGCGCACATAAATTACATGCATGGGTAAAATCCTTATAGAATTAAGACACATAGCAAAAGACATCTCAGGCTCCATTAACATAGTAATGACAGCTCTACAATGTATGCAATTTTTCAATCATTGTAATGATAAGAGTAGGTAGAAATATTTTATTTTAAACATTCATATCCACATTCCCTTTCTCTACGACATTAAATCTACTCACGGAGGGTAAACAATCATGGATTCAATCAAATTCACAACTAGAAATCGAAATTGACTAATCGAAATACATCTCACTAATCGAAATCGACTTCTTTACAAACATTTGAATGACAAAAATTTAGATTCTAATTCAAATTAATAGTTATCAATAAATACTGTGACCATTGAAGGTGAATGATTGAGGATGTTCCTCAACAACTGGCGATCCTTCCTTCCTCCCACTTGCTAATCATGAAGACTTCACCGGTACCTCCCAGCCAATGCTACGGGTACTCTTCTTCCCCCTTAGCCCCCCAAGTCGCAAAGGGGCCACACACAAAACCAAAATCCTCTAGCACCAAGCTTACCTCGCAAGGTAAAGCCACCACTCTATCTCAAGTTGGGTATCCCAACTCTCACAAGTAAAACTAGTCAAAACTCATTTGGCAGCATAACTTTGCCGATAACCCGTGTCATCCCTTTTCCCTCTCGACAACTTTCTTTATAGGAGTTTCCTTTTGACACATTCCCCACTTGTACAATTAATTCATTTTTTAATTAAATAAATTAGAATCATTTCCCCCTTACACTTGTCACCCTCTCCCCAAGTTGCACAAGAAATTCCACATTTTATTTAATTAAAGTCAATTCCCCTCACCCTTCCTAAAAGTGCTTCTTAAATCACTCCTAGTAGTCTCTTTATTCCCCAAATTCCCATTAATGACTGACATCTTACTAAATCTAAGTTGAGTTAAAATATGATTATTCTCCTAGTTAAACTAGTGGTAGCTAGACTCTAGATTATTTTATATGTGTACCCTATTCTTTCATCTTGATTGTTTCTTTTTTTAAAACTCCCTTTTAATATTTCTTGCACACATGTGCCTTATCAATTCTTTAGATATATTTCACCTTTTCTTAAATCTTAACATGATTTTCTTCACCCCGTTTATTTTAAAATTAATTTAGTTAATAATATAGTGTTAGCCTCCTTACAAGAACTTATACTTAGGATTAATATTTGAATAGGCTTAGACTTCATTTGGGGTTTACAATTACTAAATTAATTAATTAATCGCGTAGTGCTTAAAGTTTTTTCAAGGTTTAATTATTCGCTCAAGGTTTATAGGCCACCTAGATTCATTAACTCAAGTGTTACTTATGCGATGTGCCCTTTAAGACGCAACTCTGTGCTCCAAGGGTGCCACTTGCCTTTTGATTGGTTTTGGTAGTTTTCCAACCCTTGGAATCAACACTCCATTTGGACGACCTTGTGAGAGACTAAGGGCTTCTAAGGAATAAGGACCCTGCATTATTGTGTGCCCCTTAGAATATTTGTGAGCGACTGTCTTAGTTTTTCTTCACGACATCGTAGACCTCTCGAACTAGGTAGTCGTTAACCTACAATTTGAGCCATGGAGGGAGTTCTAGTAGGATGTGTCAGGGACTCTGCCACACCTCTCCCTCAAAATCAGATCTATGTGCATGGCCCCCTTACTCCTTATGTGAGTCAGATTAGCAAGCATTCGTCAACCTTCATCCATCAACAAACCATTGTCAATGATCCATATATAAAATCATACTATAATTGATTATATGTCACATATGAATAAATGAAATGCTCAAACCAATACAATCCACTACTTGAATCAATTCAGAGTCCAAGGAGGTCCATTGATGCCAATGACATCCACAATCTATCAAGTGTCCTTCACACTCAGAAGGAACTCGTCAATAGCATCTTTCAATACATAAGTATCAATTAAAATTAAATCACAACCATCAACATCATCATAAAAATTCATAAGCGAAATATATAACCCTGTACTATAACCTAATAACTTGCACACAAGTGTCCTCAAAGAATAAGTCGATAACATGTGCTCACAAGAGCAGGATGTTACACATATTAAATTAATTGCAAGAGATTTCTTTGTCATGGTTGCACTTGTAGACAACACTGAAAACGTGAAATATTATTTGATGTGATGCATAGAACAAAAGATGAGGTTATTAGAATGTAACATCCTGCTCTGGTGCACTGAGCAAACTTATTCTTTGAGGACACTTGCCCGCAAGTGATCCGGATTATAATAACCATCAACATCATCATAAAAATTCATACTTAAAATATATAACCCTGTACTATAACCTAATAACTTGCACACAAGTGTCCCTCAAAGAATAAGTCAATAACATGTGCTCTCAAGAGCGTGATCTGCTAATATTATTAAATTAATTGCAAGAGATTTATTTGTCATGGTTGCACTTGTAGACAACACTAAAAACGTGAAATATTATTTGATGATGCATAGAACAAAGATGAGGTTATTAGAATGTAACATCCTGCTCTTGCACTGAAAATCCCTATTTTTTTGAGGACACTTGCCCGCAAGTGATCCGGATTATAATTCTATTAAAACTTTTGATTTTGATTATAGGCATATATGATGACATGTTGATTTGCGACATTGACATAGATAGGTGCTATTTAATCAGCTTTTATTGAGTGTGTAAGATTTTGACCTCGAGAGGATGCAGAGGCATTGATGGAACCCTTGAACTCCGGATTGAGTCAAAGTATATTATTGGGGTTGGATTGTTTTATCAGGTGATATTAGTGCATCTTATTAGATGATATGAAATTGATATATTCTCGACATGATTTGTTGATGATGCAAAATGACGATAGCTTGTCGACTAAACTCACATTTGGAGTGAAGGGGTCATGCATGACTACCGTAGATGTTGAGGGAGAGGGGATAACAACCTCACACAAATTACTAGCACTCTCTGCCATGGTTTGAAATGTAGGTTAATGATACCTAGTTCGAGAGGACTCCACGATGCCGTGAGGGAAGAACATGGCCACATAATGATTCTAAGGGGCCAAGAATGTTGCAAGGGCCTTATTCCTTAGAGGCCCTTAGTTCCCACAAGATCACCTGGCGGAATAATGACTCCATGGGTTAGTTGATGTCTACCAAGTCACTAAGAGGTGAGTGGTACTCCTTTGGAGCACATAGTGCATCCCCGAGCATCACAAGAAGGGAACAGATGAGGAAAGTGGCACCTTGGAGCACCTAGTAAGGCCCCAAAGGTACACGCTATTGATGATAGAAGAATGAACCTATATGGCCTTAGGATGAATAACGTTACTATTTTTGCAAACAAATCTAATTAAATGTCACCCAAGACAAAAAATTCTAAGGGGTCTATGTCTAAATTACGCTAGTGTTAAATTTTTGTCTATCTATAAAATAATAATAATAATAATAAAATAAAAACAACATAAATGATAATTATGATCTTCGCTAGAATTTGTAACACCTAAGGAGTAAGAAATTTAATTTATTCAAAAAAATTGCTGAAATAATTTAAAAAAGGAATTAACTATTTTATTATTATTTAATTATATTAATTGCAAAATATAATAGGGAAAATGGGTTAAATTCCACACCTACCTTTTGAGTTCTTAATTAAAAAGGGAAAGAGGAAAATCTAAAATTTTAGGAAAACAGGAAAGAGGTAAACATGTATGGGAAAAAAAAGGAACTTAAGGGAAAAAGATGAAGGTCAAACTTAAAGCATCTACCATTTATTTCTAATTTGAACTGAACTAACAATTTAATAAAAGAGAAAGTTATTAAAACCCTAGAGAATTTGGGGATACCTAGGAATAAACTCTAGGTGGGTGAGGGAAATAAAGATAATAACTCAATTAAAGAAGTTAGTTTATGGAGGAATGAAGGGATGGGTGACACTTGTACTGGGAGGAATTTTAGGAATTGTCTATAAAACTTAACTAAAAGAGAATTTTGGAAAAGTAAGGAACCAATTTTAAACCTATATAATGAAGGGGTGATGGAGGGAGGATCTTCTCTCACATGAATCGCTACATTACACAGAAATAACTACTTGACTGATTTAACTTATGGGAATTAGGATACCCATATCAGTGAGGAGTGATAGCCTTCTGCCTTGAGAGGCTAAGGGCCGGGGAGCCATCGAAATTCATGGATAGTGTGTGTGTGGCCCTATGCTCGAGGGGATAAGGGGGAAGAGAGTGAGTACTCCTAGCATTAGAGGCACCTATTCCTTCCAAATGGCAATGAAATGGGCACGGAGCTGCAGACATCATCAGTCCAAAGCCATGACCGTGCAATGATACACTCTCTTCATTTTTGTTTGGTATATTGTATTAGGACTTATGCTTGGATCTGCTTTTTTATTGGAGAAGTAAATTGATGTCTTTTCAAGTTGATGACAACAACTTTTCTTAGCCTAGCTCAATGGTTGTTGTCTCCCATGGCCTTCATTTTCCCACATGTCTTGACCACCAATGGATTGATTGTACATTTGTGGCTGCTTAGTTTCGTCTCCTAGTCACAAATTTCGCCAATGTGTCAGAGCCCTGATCACGGCCGTCGCCTTATTGTTAAAAGACTTATGGATCTCAACTCCCTTCTTTTTCTTTTTAGCAGGATGATGAGCCAAGGACACACCTATTCACATCTACCCAATAGTGGTTTCTCTTGCTTGATTGTTGGTCATTGTGCCTACCTATATTGAGTTCTTCCACCGCAGTTATAATTCCTATCCCCAAATTTTAAATCGATTTTATATACACGATTGATAAAATATTAACCTCGTGATTTTTATGTATTGATGAGAATTTAATCAAAGATTCATTATGATTAGAATGCACCGTGATATTTTCTCTTCTCTCCTATTATTTTTCTTCTACAAGGAAGAATTATTGTTTCTCTATGTTTTTATTCTATGCCTTCACTCCTTTCTTGCGATGCAATACATCGTACTCCGATATGGACAAATGATTCAATACTTGCAATTTTTTAAAATCAAGTATCTTTTATCTCTGGTTTGCAAAGGTTTGAAATCACCCGTCATAACCACGATTGGTTATTGAAATCTCAACAAATTTCCCTGGGCTCATCATCTACGCTGGATTTGATGCCACATGATGATTTGGTTAACTTTGACCTTTTTACCTCTCAAGGCCTATCAAAGTTTTTCTTACTCCTGTCCCCTCATCATTGACTTTGTTTGTCGGTTTCCATGAAGACTCCTTGCTTGGTGTGTCCTCCTGTTTTGCTCAACATTTTTTCCCTTTATGTTACATGGATTCCATGCGGTTGTATCCCTTCTCTATGTTTTTCCAAGGATGTTCTTGACTTCCTTCTTCTAAAATTTTTCCCGAATCGTAATCACCACATTTTCGCTTCCTTCTCGATTTTGATTTCTTTGTCTCACCTCTTTAATTTCATAGCATTTTAGGAGGTTTAAGGCTCTGCGCCTTCCCTTTGTCCCCATGATTTTTGGACTACCCACGATTTTTTGAAGTGAGGGCGAATCTTGACAGGATTCAAAAGATGATTTTTGTTATAAGATGGAATATCTACGTGAAACCTGTCTGCTTGAATGGCACCTATGCCGTATGAGCTTTATGTCTCATGGCTATAACAAATATCTTAAGGTTTCGATAGAGATATTATATTGATCGATCATATCTCATTTATGATATTAAGGACAGTTTTTGGAAGACACTGCACCATCCATCATGTCCTCCTTCATGAATTTCATGGTAAGACTGCCAAAAGAATCTAGGCCTTCAGTCTTGTCTGTTCCTTATGACCGCAAATGGAACCCTGGTGCTGCGATTTCGTCCATGATTTTCGTAGAGAATTCCTACTATAGTGGAGGGTCTACACGTTCGCCCTGTGAACTGCGTCTCAGTACTCCCTTGGACAGTCTTGGTTTAGCATTAGTAAATTCTTGAACAACCTGCATTGTAACTCCTTTGCACAAGCGACGCGAATTACGGATGACCGGTGATGATAGTAATTTTAATTGACATAAATTAATTAAGTGACAGGTTTAATAGCAGTAAATTATTAAATGATAGTTGAAATGGCAACAACTACTAAATGACAGTTTGCAATGGAAGTAAATTCATTAATTAATAGTTATTGATTTGGTGGTAAATTTAATGACAGTAAGTTTATGTTGGGAAGTCAATATAT
Source organism: Picea sitchensis (assembly GCA_010110895.2). Classification (NCBI taxonomy): domain Eukaryota; kingdom Viridiplantae; phylum Streptophyta; class Pinopsida; order Pinales; family Pinaceae; genus Picea; species Picea sitchensis. The sequence continues at coordinate 13,334 of SNQJ01S0040426.1, forward strand.
ATTTAAGACAACATAGATTTAGCTTTATTTCAATAGCAAACTGATTCATGTCAGACCACATCCTCTCATTTGTCAAGCAGATTCATGCCATTAGACAATAGGGTTTTCAATGAAAAGTCAATTCGCCATGTATTAACCTTACTTTATCAAAGAAATTAATGAATATAGTTTGCTAAACCTAACTACCTTTAAAATGGCCAGACGGCATGTTGGATGTTAAATTCATTAATAGCATTATAATCTGACATTTTAATTGATATAAATAATGTTGTTTATATTGGCAATTATAAAGTTAGAACCTATTAATGTAGGTATATATTTGTAGTTAGTGTCTAAAATCGTGTTTAGGACTTGATAATTTGGTTGGCTTTTAAGGTCAATTTAGAATTGCAATTTGTTGACTAGTTGTGATTTAGACTTACTAAACTTGTTTTTCTTTTAAGGTTGAATTTAGATTTGCAATAGTTGACTGAATAAATTGGGACCTACAGAATTTAGAGATGTAATTAATGCTATTGATATATAAAAGATTCCCATTGGCAACCTCAGAACCCTTTAATTGAGCTGTATTTTGTTGTTTGGTTGGTAATTGTTGCAATGGAATTTGGACTGGTTAATTGATTTGTAATGGAAGCCTACTTAAATCATAGATATTGACTCCTTTTGTCTTGATCAATGCATTGGGCTTGGTTGACGTGTTTGGCCACTTTGCATTTCCGCTGAGGTGTTGTTGTTTATTATAAGGTTTCTTTTACCAGTTAAAACGTTTAATGGGATTGGATTTTCTCAATGTAAGGGTCCTAGTTACTATAATGAACGGGGTGCTGGGCTGTTATGATGTTTGGTTCTAGGTTAGTAGGCTAGGTCCGCTTCATCAAAGTGGATAGACATCTCCTTGTTCCCAGAACAAATACCACCATGAGACCCTTCTAAACAACAACCATGTAAACCCCATTTGCTTGAGGTCCCGGAGGTCCTAACCATTTTCGCGGCAGGGACGGCGGTAGTCTTCGGGTCACGGAATGCCCGACATAGATTCCGGTGTGTTGATATGCTTTATGTTAGTCCATTATACATGTTGTTGCATGAGTTGCATGTTGTGCTCCATCTTCATGTGTTGCATGTTGAGCATAGACGGTCACATTACCTTCCTACAATAACAAAAAAAAAAATTAGTGCTTACCGCTTCTGTAACATCTGGGAGGAGCTAAATGATGGGGATGTTACATGGTATGGAGCGGTTCAACCCAAGAAATTGGGATCACTTATGACTTTCATTGATGATTTGATTATAATGTTGCTAATTGAGCTGACTTGTATTCATGCAGGTAAACATGGTTATACTGGAGGCGTGCATGCATGGGTGTTAGGGGAGGAGGCTATGCCATCATGAGCATTCCATGTATGAGGGCCTGAATCCTGAAGATGAACAAAAGGTCAGCAAGAGCATATATAGTTATGATGTATTCTAAATGATGAGATCTTTTCAACGCATGTTTGAGGCACTGATCAACTGTTTGGATAGATATGAGGCCAGGGCGCCGACACTTGCTGGGGTTCCGCCGCGCGCACTGGCCTTTACTGGTAGCATTCACTGTGAATTCAAGAAGGTCAAATTTCCCAAGTTCTTGGTGCCCCAGATGACTATAATGTGGGCGCAGGCATGGTTGGAGAATATGGAAATGTGCTTCACAATTCATGATTACACCTCCAACATGAAGGTCCGATACATGGCCTTCCAACTTAAAGGAAGCACTCTTCTATGGTGGAAGACACTTATACGAATCAATATGGTTGTTGAAGACGGTCATGGGTAATTGTTCCGGAACGCCCGAGAGAGATGTCTTTCATAGGAATTCATTGAGTTTCAACTCAACAAGTTCAATTAGATATTAGGGTGGTCAGACGGCAGTTCAGCACGAGGCCCATTTTATGGAGCCGCTTCGGCATGCTCCCGCGACTCCAACATCGAGAAATCCGCATATCAATATCTCATGTTCAAATTTTAACAATGTAACACGGGTAAAGGTCGGATTTTGATAACTCTCAAACCAGCCGATGTCATCCAAGGCCTCAAAGCAGGAGGAGCTTACCGGCTCCGTAATTAGACCTGGGGCGGAGACCAGCGAAAAGGTGTCATCTGAGAACAAGAGCACGTGACACATACATCGAGACACCGGGTTCGTGAGGGACCCACTTTCAATCTTAGCAACCGGGATGCCTCAACAACGTAGTTGACCTTGTATTCTGCATCAACATGCGCCGGACCCAGAGTAGTAGCTTAGCCCCGCTCGGTAATTGCATCACGATCTCCGCGCCAAGTACCGCCATCTTCTACTCTCCGCGCATTTGTGGACCACCGGGCCGCGAAGGGGTGTTGGATGTGGGGAGCCACATTACCAGCGATATTGTCTAGTTGAGAGGGCCAGAGTGGCCGAGTCAACAGAACACAATACCATGGAAGAGATGGGCAAGGTTCATAGGATTCATGGTCGAGATGAATAACTGTCAAGTTGAGTGCTAGGCCACTGAGCTCAAGGCGCTGAGTACCATCGCCAAAAAAAACTTTAGTATTTGTTAGATCCTAGTGCTACTAAGAGTTTCATTTCCAGTGCAGCGCTAAAAATGATTAAGGTAAAGGAAGTTGAACAGATGATTTAGCTTTCAGAGATGGATTCGGGAGCCAAACGGAAGGTTGAAGGAAAGGTTAATAAAAGCTATATCTCAACTCCGAGAGTTTTTCACAAGGTTCAACCTGCATATCACAATCTTAGGATCTTATGATGTCAGAATTGGTATGGATCAAGTTGAATCGCGATGAGGCTTATACTCAACTATAAGGTGAATGAATAGTTGAGCTTGGTCGATGACGCAGGACACATACGCAGATTGCAGGGTGGATGGAACTAGAGTCGAGGTTCATCTCTTCCTTACGCCTAATACGGAAGAGCATGTGCAAGGGTGGGAGGCTTTATGCCATCCTTGTGTTAAATGAAAAGGGATTAACTGAAGGTTTAGAACACCTTCCAGAGCAGAGAGAGTTTATGGATGTATTCGGGGAAGGAGTTACTCGATGTGACAGGAATTGGAGTTCACTAGTAGACCTGAAACCGGGAACTGACCCGATAGAGAGAATTGCTTATCGGATGTCAACTCAGAGCCATAAGAGTTGAAAATGCAATCAAGGAGTTGTCGACCTAGGATCGAGCACGCCCTAGTGTGTCACCGTAAGTGCACTCGCTATTTTCATACTAAATATGATGGGTCATGGAGGATTCAAGATGACTACTCCTCAAATGAACAAGGCCACCATCAAGAACTAATATCCATTGCCAAGAATTCGATGATCTGCTCGATCAAATGAAGGGTGCAACGATGTTCTCAAAGATCGACTTACATCGTGATACCACCGGCCATGGATTAAGGAAGATGACGCCCCTAAGACAACCTTTAAGATGAGGTTTGAACATTATGAGTTTACTATTTTACCATTTGGACTCAAAAACCCCCTAGGGGTATTTATGAGCTTAATGAAAGGGGTGTTTTATGCAGTACTTGGACAAGTCTCGCCCGCTGATCAAGATATTTTGATCTACTGATCTATTACAGGAGCATGACGGCACTTCCGCTATAATTACAAAGGTTCCGTGAGCACAAATTGTATGGGAAGTTGTCCAAATGCTCTTTATCAATCAAGATTCACTACTTAGGGCATGTCATCTCCGGGCGCGATTGCATTAATCATGGATCCAAACAAGGTCGAGGCTATTATGGAATGGTCTGTGATCGCATTTAATGTCCCGGAAGTGCGAGCTTCATGGGTTTAGTAGATACTATCAACGTGTTCGTCGCGTATTTTCAAGATAGAAAACTGCATCACGGGGTTGTAGAAGAAGAACAAGAAGTTTGTTTGACCAAGAAATGCGCGGAAGAATTTTGGAGGCTTAACGAGTTGTTGACAACAACACCAATCCTAAAGGTCCCCCATAGACGATACTTCTGGCATTCACCGACGCATCCGCTGGTGTGCTGGGCTTAGGTGGTGTCTTGATGCAAGATGGATGAGCGATCACTTACATTTCGAGAAACCGAAGGCATGAGGAGAACTACACGATGCATGATTTGAAGTTGTTAGCCATCATATATTGCTTGAAGGTTTGGATGCACTATCTTTTTGGATGAAAATTTGAACCAAAGACTGACCATCGACTACACATCTTTACGAAGCTTAATTCTAAATGCGCACAATGGCATTGGTCGTAAATTGTTTAGCGCGCTGGCCTCTCGAGATTACTTACCTAAAAGGAACAGTGAACCGCATGGCAGATGCATTGAGTCGAGACCACACATCTTTTCGGTGCTTCCTCTTAAACGAATCTACGTGAAAATATACTAACTTTTACGCGATCGAAGGACTGGTAATAAAGAGGTCGAGGGTTTTATCGAATAAAACACAATGATGGTACCACGATTTGAAGGATTTTCAATCGATAGCAATGGTTTATTGAGGTTTAAAAATTGAATCTACATATCATTGAATGATGAGCTGAGGATGTTGATCCGCTTAAGGCTCATAGGATAGTTTACATGGCTCACCCGAGAATCACAAAGATGAGGAAAGACCTTAAGCCTTTGTTCTTTTGGAAGAGAATGAAGGAAGACATAGCCAACTACATGAGCGTCTAGAATGTCGGGTGAGGGTAAAGGTTGAATATAGACACCCAATAGGATTACTACAACCACATGCTATCTCCACAATCTAAATGGGAGGTTATTTCACGGATTTTATTAAGCTGATTGCCACCGACGGGCAAGGAGACATGACTTAATTCTTCTTAGACACCTAAGAGTGATCACTTTATTCCCTCGCGTATGATGATACCGTGCACCGGTTATTGAAGCCAGAGTTTCTACCGCGAGATTTCAGAGGCTTCATGGTACCCCCAAGAGGATTATCTCCTCGATCGTGAGGATTGGTGTTTACCGGACTATTTTGGACTCAGTTTCAAGAGGCCTTGGGAACCCAACTTAAATTTGGAACTACGTATCACCCGGAGACTCCATGGATAGACTGAACGTACGAACCAAACCTTGAGGACATGTTGTGCATGTACATGATGGACCAAAAAGCTGGGAAGAATTCTTGCCATTAGTGGAGTTTGCTTACAACAATGGGCACAAAGCATCTTTAAATGGTGCTCGAAGCTCCTTTTTTTACTGCGACCATGTCTGACTTTGAGTTGGGATTCAATCTGAGGATAGGGTCCTCGTGGAACCGTAGCTGCATCCAAGAAATGGAAGAGAAAATGAAAACAATAAGACAAAGGATTACAGCGCGTGATCGCTGTAAGAGTTATGCCGGTTTGACTGCGGTCGATCAGAGTTATGAGGTCGGGCGATCGAAGTCTTCGCGGTTAACCATAAGATTTTGATCAAGTTTGGGAAGGAGCTAAACTCTCTCCTAGGTTTGTGGTACCTTTCCATATTATGGAGAGAAAGGGGCCTGTGGCTATCGATCAGCCTTTCCTGATTCTTTGGGGTGTATGGACGATGTTTTTCATCTATCCTGCTTTGAGACATTATATTAGTGATCCTACACATGTTATTGACATGAGCGCACCCTGCGTGCATTCTGGACAAGGGGGTGCTCTATAGTTGAGCCAATCTCAAGATCTTGGATCATCGATTCGCATACCACGACATTGAACGGTCAGGATTAGGTCAAGGTCCAAAGGGGACAATTATAGTCCGCGACTCGACGACCGGGAGGACGATAAGGACATGCCACGGTTTCCATTTTTTTTGGATAGATAGACTTGGGATATTGTGATACACATTATTCAACACTTATAATGTGAAACTTCGAGACTAAGTTAGACCAAGAGGGTGCGTAACATCCCGCTTTGAAAGTAATCGAAGCAAACTTATTCTTGAGGACACTTTCCCACAAGTGATCCGAATTATAATGCTATTTAAACTTTTGATTTTGATTATGAGGCGCATGGGTTGATGACATGTTGTTTTACCGCATTGACATAGATAGGTTCTATTGACGCTACTTATTTGGCAAAGCAGGATTTTGACCTCGAGGATGCAGAGATCGATGGAACCCCTTGACTCGATCGTCGTGGAGTATATCATTGGGTTGGATTGGTTTTACCTGTAATTAGTGCATCTGATTAGATGATATCATATGGATATCTCTACGATGTTGTTGATGATGGAAATGATGATGAACTTTTCACCAAACTCACATATGAGGAAGGGTCATTTAATTTTATCATCAGGAGATGTTGTTGAGGGAAAGGTGGACAAATTTCACTAATAAAATTACTGAAGAATTTTGTCGTGGCTTGAACTCTAGGTTAAATATTACCTAGTTCGAGAGGGCCAACGATGTCGAGGGTAAGATCATGATAGCTTCTCACGATGATTCTAAGGGGCCAATAGTAGGGCCTTATTCTGGGAGGCCCTAATTCCACAAGTTCACCTGGTGAGGTATTGGCTCCAAGGTTTATTGATGTCTACCAAGTCAGTTAAGAGGGCAAGTGGCACCCTTGGGAGCACGTGAGGTATCCCGGCGGGCATGTCACAAGAAGGAACAAAATCGTGAGTGGCACTTTGGGATACCTAGCATCCCGAAGGGCACGCCGCTAGTTGTTGATGATAGAGGAATGAAGCTATATGGCCTTACGACAAATAACATGTTAAGTATTTTAAAACAAATCCCCTAATTAAAAATTGCCCAGTACAAAATTTACAATTCACGTCAACTAGCTTAGTGGTAAAAATTTGGTTCATCTATAAAAAAAATAATAATAATAAAATAAAACAACATAAATGATAATTAGGATCTTCGTTAAATCTTGTAACAATTTAAGGAGTAAGAAATTAATTTATTCAAAAGAAAATCTGCTGAAATAAAATTTAAAAAGGAATTAACTATTTTATTATTATTTCTACCCATATTAATTAAAAGATAAAAGGGAAAAGGGTTAAATTCCAATCTTCCTTTTGAGTCTCTAATTAAAGGGGAAAGAGGGAAAATCTTAAAATTTTTAGGAAACTAGAAAGAGGTAACATAAAAGGAAAAAAGGGGAACATAAGGGAAAAATGTTAAGGTCAAACTTAGTAAAGAATCCACCATTTAAGAGATTTTTAATTCTAAACTGAACAATATAATAAAAAGAGAGTTATTAAAACCGGTATATATTCCTCTTGGGACACCTAGGAGTGATTCTAGGAGTAACTCTAGGTGGGTGAGGGAAATAAAGATAATTATTTAATTAAAGAAGTTAATTTATGGAGGAATGAACAGGATGACACTTGCACGGGAGGAATTTTTAGAATTTAATTATTAAAAACTTAACTAAAGAGAATTTTAGGAAAGTAAGGAGCCAAAAACTCTATATAATGAAGGAGGTGATGGAGGGAGGATCTTTGTTGGCATAACGCTACAATCAGAAATACCTACTTGACTGATTTAACTCAGGGGAGTTGGGATACCCACCTCATTGAGGAGTGGTAATCGTTCCTCATGAGGTGAGTTGGGAGCTAGTTGTAATCTATGGATAGTGTGTGTGTGTGGCCCCTTGTGGCTTGGGGGGCTAAGGGAAGAAGAGCACTCTAGCGTTGGCTGGGAGTTACCAATGAAGTCTCACCGGTCAACAAGAAAAATTGGCACAGAGCGTGCAGGACGTCATTCGGGGTGGGCGATCAGGCAATGGTACGCCTTCTTCATTTCTTTTGTTTGGTATATTGTATTAGGACTTATGCTTGATCTGCTTTGTTTATTGGAGAAGTAAACTGATGTCTATTCAAGTTGATGACAAAATTTTAGCCTGGCTCGATGGTTGTTGTCTCCTGCTACCTTCATTTTTCCCACATGTCTTGACCACTTAACTGTGATTTATTTCAACTTCAGGGTTGCTTAGCTGGGCCCCTAGCTCAGCCCTCGGGCTCGAGCAAATACCATGATAGCCCCGATTCACGCTTATTTCTCATTAAAAGACCTTATGGATCTCAATGCCCCCAAGCCTGCGGGCAAGGATGATGAGCAAAGTGATCACACTGCTCGGCCGCCTCACCTGTGCTGGTTTCTCTTTGCTTGATTTGTTATCATTGCTCACCATATTGAGTTCTCCACCAGCTTATAATTCCATCTCAAATTTAACTTCTACATTTTTTATGCACAATTGGATAAAATATTAACCCTACGTTTTATGTATTGATGGAGAATTTTAACTCAGCATCTTGCTTATGATTAGAATGCACCATGTTTTTTTTCTCTCCTACTATTTTGCTTCTGCGAGGCAGAGTACTGTTCATTTATGTTTTTATTCTATGCCTTCACTCCTTTCCCATGATGTAATACATCCGGGATCTTTGGATCTGACAAATGATTCAATACAAATCTTGCGATTTTTAAACTGTTATCTTTTATCTCTAGTTCACAAAGGTTTGAAATCACCTGCCCATAACCATGATTGGTTATTGAAATCATAGCGAATATCTCTGGGCTCATCGTCTACGCTGGATTTGATTCCACATGATGATTTGGTTAACTCTTGACCTTTTTACCTCTACGTCTTACTTAAATTTTACCCTTGTCCCCTCAATGATTAACTTTGTTTTCTATGTTTCGATGAAGACTCTTGCTCTAAGGTGATCCTCCTATTTTTCTTTATTTGTTCTCTTTATGTTACATGGATTCCATGTGGTTGTATCCCTTCAGGCTTTTCCAAGGATGTTCTCGATTTCCTTCTAAAATTTTTCTCTAAGAATCGTAACTGAAGATATCCAAGGATTTTCGCTGCTCTCTCTGTGATTTTGATTTCTTTTGTCTCGTCCCATTTCCCACAAGATTTTCTGGAGGTTTAAGGCTCTGCGCCTTCCCTTTGTCCCCATGATTTTTGGACTGCCCTATCTTCTTGAATTACATCTATGCCATATGAGATTTATGTCTCACAGCTATAACATATATCTTAAGGTTACGATAGAGATACTGTATTGATCGATCATGTCTCATTTATGATATTAAGGACAGTTTTTGGAAGACACTGCACCGTCCATCACGTCCTCCTTCATGAATTTTTGGGTAAGACTACCAGAAGAATCTGTGCCTTCAGTCTTGTCTGTTCCTTGTGACCCCGAATGGAACCCTGGTGCTACGATTTACCCCTTGATTTCTGTAGGGAATTCTTGTAGTGGAGGGTCTACGCATTTTCCCTGTGAATTGCATCTCAGTACTCCCTTAGACAGTCTTGATTTAGCGTTAGTAAATTCTTGAACAACCTGCATTGTAACTCCTTTGCACAAGCGACGCGCCTTCAGTGAATTGTGTGACGTCCTGGTGATGGAAGCGCAATTTTAAACGACATAAATGAATTAAGGACAGTTTAATAGCAAGAATTATTAATGATATGAAATGATTTCAACTACTAAATGAGTTTCTGCAAATTTGCCATGAATTCATTTAATTAATAGTTATTGATTTGGCGGTAAATTTAATGATAATAAGTTTATGTTGGGAAGGCAATTTATATTTAAGACAACATAGATTTATCTTTACTTTAATAGAAAATTGACTCATGTCAGACCACGTCCTCTCATTTTGTCAGCAGTGATTCATGCTTGGTTAGATAGCAGGGGCATTTTCAATGAAAAGTCAATTCTGGTTAAGGCCAACCTTACTTTTACTCAACAACTTAATGTGTATAGGAAGCTGGTTAAACCTAACTACCTTTAAAATGGCCAGACAACATGTTGGATGTTAAAGTCATTAATAGCATTATAATCTTAGACATTGTAATTTGATATAGCGAATGTTGTTTATATATTGGCAATTGCTAAAGTTAGAACATATTAATGTAGGTATATATTTGTAGTTAGTGTCTAAAATCGTGTTTAGGACTTGCTAATTTGGTTGGCTTTTAAGGTCAATTTAGAATTGTAATGTGTTGAAAAGTTGTGATTTAGACTTACTAAACTTGTTTTGCTTTTAAGGTTGAATTTAGATTTGCAATAGTTGACTAGCTGTAAATTAGACTTGCTAATTTAGATATGTAATTGATGTTAGTTTGATATATAAATATCTCCTATTGGTAACTCAGACTCGCTCAATTGAGTCGTATTTCATGTTAAGTTTGGTTGGTAATTGTTGAATAATGGAATTTAGACTGGTTAGTTGATCTGTAATGGAAGCCTACTTAAATCGTAGATATTGACCTTTTTGCCTTGATCAACGGTTGGGTTGTTGACGAAGTCGTTTTTAGCTTGTGTTTCTCATTGAGGTTGTTGTTGTTTATTTTAAGTAATGTTTGTACTTGGTTATGTAAACATGTAATGTGATTGGATTTGCTCAGTGTAAGGGTTCTAGTTACTTGTGTAATGAATTTTGGGTGCGTTGGGTTGTTAGGATGTTTTTCTTTAGCTTAGTAGGCTTGGTCTGCTTGTGTCGGGTGGGATGTAGACACCTCCTTGTTTCTCAGAACAGTCGCCAACCTTGAGACCTTAAATGGTCAAAATCGATGGGAACCTGGGCTTGAGCGTTGCTTATGTGTCTTGGAGGTCCTAACCATTGTAGGGTAGGACGGGCAGGTAGTCTTTGTCGATTGAATGTCATACATAGCTTCCAGGTGCTTGATATGATTTTATGTTAGGTTGTTATGTTGTTGTTGTGTGAGTTGCATGCGTTGTGTTCATCATCGTGTTGCGATGTTGAGTATAATGTCATTATTACCTTCCTACACACACAAAAAAAAAAAAAATAGGGGTGCTTTTACTGGTTGTACATCGTAGGAGTTGTACCGGATGGGGATGTTACATAGAAGATTTTGATGATAACGATTTTATATATCAAAGAGGATCCATCATATTGAAATGATATTTTTTTCAAAAAAGCCATAAAACCAATACTCATGTTCACTTTCAAGACTATCAGTCGGATGTCCTAAGTTGTCAATATAGTCATTTGGTATGTGCAGCGTGCATAAAGTTAATAGAAGTTCAATCAAGAAAAAAGAAAAAAAAACTTAGAAAATTGAAAATGTCCAAAGCCAAATATGAACGAATAATTGAAGATGTCATACCATTACGATTTCTTTAAATAAGTGACATGTACATTCCAAAATTTTATATTTTGCATTGAAAGTACACGTATTTATGAATATTAGGATTGTAGAATCATTTGGTTTAGTTTACTTTCATGGTCCATTCAAATAAGGAACTATAATTTTTATTAATTATAAAGTTTACCGAGCCTTATTTACAATTTGAGGGAAGAACCTATAGATTGTATAGGGAACCTAAAATGACCTATACTTTGGGTGATTATACTAATCCTACAAATTATCCATTGTATACAAAAATCCTATAATGCATAACCAATTTACTAGATAAAGGATTTGCGTTCATTATTTCCAATGATTGAAATGCTTTCTCATATGAAGAGGATAACTTCATATCAGAACTAGGAGCCATTTCCATGTCATTATAAGGGACTATTGGTGGATTATAAAAACATTCATTAAATGTTGTACCTTTCATAAAATGATCCCCCTCTCTATTAATATCTCTAGGAATAATACCGTTCTACAAATAAATAAAAAACACCATCTACTAAGGCTTGGTTTGTTGCATTTAGAGTTTCATTTTTTTAATTGAATTTGGAGTATATTGAGAATTCAAGGTAGTGTATGATAATTAAAAATTTTAAAGACATCTTAAAAAGTATCAATTTTAATTATGAAATTGTGAATTTTGATTCCAAAAGTGTTGATATATTAAATTGCTACAATGTGTATTTAGATTTCAATATCTTGAAGCAAATCAAACAAAATTGAAATTATGAGCTACTTGAAAAATGTGTATGATGAATATAAAACTAGTTATATTCTACACATTAAACATAGTTTTCATTAAGTTTGATTAAAAAAACTTAAGTTGAAAAATAATTTTATTTTGTGACCTAATAACAAAAAATAAAAAAATAACACCATCTACTAAGGCTTGGTTTGCTGCATTTATATTTTCATTTTTTTAATTGAATTTGGAGTATATTGAGAATTCAAGGTAGTTTATGATTAACATCCTAATTAAAAATTTTAAATACATCCTAAAAAGTATCAATTTTAATTATGAAATTGTGAATTTTGATTCCAAAAGTGTTGATATATTAAATTGTTTTGTAATGTGCATTTAGATTTCAATATCTTGAAGCAAATCAAACAAAATTTAAATTATGAGCTACTTGAAAAATGTGTATGATGCTACCTAACACACATTAAACATAGTTTTCATTAAGTTTGATTGAAAAAACATAAGTTGAAAAATAATTTGATTTGTGACATGATAACAAAGTTGGAAGTTTACTCAATGTAGACCTTGTATTGTGGATGGTGCGTTGCTATCCCTGCAAGTTTTTGAATCGAAAGTTATTCAGTGATATTGAACAACACTCATAGGTGTTGTATTAATGACACTAGTGAATACTTCCAATGTGCAAAGAATTGATAACCCATCATCCCTTTTCTGCCCTTTTCGGTACATAAACAATTTATATCAATACAAATTTTAATGAAAATTGCTTTCTTATATTAAAGTATATTTTAATTTTACATATTAAAAAGGGTTAGATGATGTTATTATTTTACATTTTTATTTCAAAGTATATTTTATTTCACATTTTCTTGAATGAATATATTGAAAGCTTGAAAAGAAACCAAGGATGAACATAACCAGATTAGTGCTAGACTGTCATTTCATTGTGAATTTTCAATAAAGAAACCAAGGATGACCATAACTAGTTCAGTGTTGGAATGCCATTTGTTTGTAAATTTTCAATTTTGAGTTCAAGGTTTTTACTGAGTTTTGGATTGATAGGAGTCTATGCCCTGTCAAAATAAGGGAGGGGCCTAGATTGATGCGATGATCAATATGCTTAAATTAACAAAATAATTGTTAAATTCAATTGATTATCACTTTGATTATCACTTGAATGGAATGGAATAAAATCCATATCACCCAATGAAAACTTGGCAAATGCCAATGCTCATGAATATCAAATATTTATATCTACAACCCTTCACACTATAAACCCTATGAGCCCTTCAACTTATAAAAATATCTACAAAGAGAACAAAAACTATAATTTGATGATATGTTTGACTATTCAACCATATTTGCCAATCAAACAAAATTGAAATTATAAATTGTAATTGATTATCCCTTTGATTATCACTTGAATGGAATGGAATAAAATCCATATCACCCAATGAAAACTTGGCAATTGTCAATGCTCACGACTATCAAATATTTATATCCACAATCCTTCAACCCTATAAACCTTATGAACCCTTCAACTTATAAAAATATCTGCAAATAGAACATAAACTATAATTTGATGATATGTTTAACTATTCAATCATATTTGCAAAGCAAACAAAATTGAAATTATAAGTTGTACTTGACTATACAATGATTTTTATACAATTATGTTTATAAATGAAGTGAAATAAAACATTTTTAATTTCAGCACAATATCATAAAACATAAATTATCCTTTCACCGTCATAAAAATTGAAATTATAAGCTACTTGACTGTTTATAAATGAACAATAAACAATATATTTCACCATCATAAACAATATAAGAGAAATCAAATATGAAACAATAAATTGATATTTTGATTTCCATATATATATATATATATATATATAATGAAAGTTTGCATAGTTACACAACCAAATACATAGGTTCCACAACTAGTTTAGGCTAATAACAAAAACTAAGAGGCAATTAAAACATTTAACTCCAAAATTATGGACTCTAAGCCATCACTTTAAGATAGATCACTTCATACCTGCAAAAGAAAATATTTGTCAAATTTAAAATTTTAAAATTTTAAATAAAATGTATACATACTATTTTAGATAAAGAAAACAAGTTGTGATTAAAGAAAAATTGGCATACATACCAAAAGAGTTAAGTTCCATCTTCCAACATGCTCATTTTCCACCAAATATAATGTAAACATCTTTTCCACCAAATATAATGTAAACATTTGTAACAATAAAAAACAATAAAAAGAAAAACCAATAACACATATTAGCATATATACTTTATTAGCAAATATTTTAAAGATATTTAACTAAATATTAAATAAGCAATAAGAAATAATAACATACCCAACTAGAGTTCCACAGATTTAAGATTATCGCTCTCTTTTTATTATACTTTTTTGGCATTTTTTTTAAAACCAAACTTACATCACGAAGTTCCAAAACTTCCAAAATAGTTACTCTCCATCATACATTATCTAAACAATGTAAAATCTTATCTAGCAAATTTTTAAAGAGAAAATTTTCTTGGTAACCAATTTCAGTGTTTAGAGTTAGATAATACCCTGAAAATAAATTCAATTGTGTATGAAGAAAGTTCCAAAATCTCCATATTAAGCCATTCTTCCAATAAAATACTTATCTCCTCTTCTGCAGTGGAATAGATGTTCTCATATAATCAAATTCCCTCAAATGCCCTTTCAAATTAAAGGACTCACAAATATCCATATTAATCCATTCTTCCAAGAAATACTTATATCTATGAAAGTTCACACATATCCATAATAAAAACCATTCTTCCATAAAATACTTATCTCCTCTTTCTACGGTGGAATAGATGTTCTCATATAATCTTTCATGTACATGCAAAAAACACAAATCTGCACATATATTAAGTCATTCTTCAAAAAATGTTTAAATATTTCATCTTTCTACATGGGATGTATTCATATTACATATAATCAAATGTTCTTTGAAATATGTCGTCATCATGATCTAAACATAAGTGAGATCATGCACATACATAGCTTATTTTTAAATCTACAAATGTTGGTTTTTGTGGTTAGTAAGCAATTAGTTAAGAGTTTGATTATACCCCAAGAAGGAATTCACTTCATTGTATGTAGAAAACAAAAATCTCTATATTACGCCATTCTTGGACAAGAAGGCAAGGAATGTAATGAAATAAAATTTAGAAACTTCCCCTTTTCTAATGTGGGATAGAGTCTATTCTCAAATAATCAAATGCTCAAGTTCAAAATTAGGTCTACATCATGATCTAAACATAAATAAGATTGAATGTACCATTTTAGACGACGATAAGCTTATATAGGAGTTATATATATTTCAAAATAATTGATCAAAGTGTTGAAAAGTTATATAGACACTAATTGAGTAACCCTTCTATGAATAGGAAAGCCTTAACTAAAAAGTTGATCAAACAAAAATGTGAAAAAAATAAAAATAAAAAAATAAGCATATTCAACAAAAATAAGCTTAAACACTTATATATAAAAGGCCTATCATAAAACCAAACTAAAACTCAATAATGTGAAATGTACATACATTTAAGAATCATCATGAATAGACACATCCTTATCAGTTATGGATGCATCCTTCTCAATCCCAATCTCCCACACTCTCTTCTCCACATTTCCCTATAACACATTTCAAATTTGTACATTTGAAAATTAAATTTAAATGATTTTAAAACATTAAATTGTAGTTTTAAATTTTGAAACATGTAATACTTGTGATGTGCCAACTTGAATATCATCAACCACACAAGAGGATGGAATTCCCATTGTCAGTTGAGTCACAGTATTACCCACCATACACTAAGATTCAATAAATTATATATTGTTTAAGACATTTTCCTTTTAAATTAATAATTTAAATGACATTGCAATTTTCATATATAACTATATTTGTTTTCAACATGCAATGATACATGTGAACTCCCACCCTCTTCAAACTCTCGCAATGAGAATTGGGACAAGCCTGCCCAAGTAGTAGGATATGGAATAGGGATCTATAAGCAACACAACTAAGAACTGAATCTAGGATTTAATGTGTTCACATTAATACAAAAACATAAATTTCGTATTGTTGATTATTCAAAATATTGGAGATTGGAAAACTAAAGTGCTCATATGTGTATATTAGAAAACATATACCTAATTCAACCCATCCAAATTTAAACTCGTGGAATCAAGTCCCCTATTTACTATACATTCATTTAACATATGACCAAACTGCAATTAATGGCGATAACAACTCAATTATGTAACGACCCCTTCGTTGTGACTATAAGCAAAGCAGAGGTGCAATTTTTATTTTTATTTTTAGAGAAAGAAGGAAGCGACGACAATAGTTTGACCACACCACAGATGATGAACAGAAGCACGCAACCCAGGAAACATGAAACTATGACACCATGCAAAAGCACAAGGGCGACTGGGAAAAACATGAACATAATAACATGGAGGAACGACTACCCACTCGACACAAGCATGACCATGCCTATGAGATAAGGGACATCATCCCCATCCTGACACAATAGTCTCGACAAACAAGACGATAACCTCAAGGTGCGTGAACCCAATGCCTGAAGGCGTTCAACCCATGTGCCAAAAGCAACCTGCAACGGCCGACAACACTCACATAGAACGCACCGACACCAGCCAAGATCTCATTCGCCGATATCCCAGAAAGTGTTCCATGATCCCCTCATCAAGAATCATGTCGTTCCTAGGTGATAGATGCATCGAAAACCTTGGCACCACTCATCCTATCAGGACCAAGGACTCTAGATAAATCTGATGCGCTAGAAACCAAATACCGACAGAAAACCACACCCCAACCCCAACAACAGGTCGACAAGACGCCAAAGAACGACATAAGGAGGACACTAATCAATCACCATCACAACCATTAATCACGTCTAAAATAGTCCATACTGACAGTCTAAAAATAACATAGATTACCCATTTGAAGCAAAATTTCAATTAGTCACCATTTACAATTTTATATTAGCATTGAATTCAACAATTCTAAATTGCAATTAAGTCAATATACGTTAATTTAAATTAACATTAAGGACAATCTAAATTGGCATTCTGAGATTAATCACCACTAACAAGCAGTCAAAAATTAAATTCTAGTGATTAAGTTTATGTTAAGGTATTGTGGTGAAATTGTTAAATGGATTTAAATTTGAAGGAAATGGTAAATTTGTTAGAAACTACTACGTTGGTAAATTGGTTGTTTATATATATGCATCCTTCTTAAATTTATCACTCTTTATTGGTACACAAATCTAGAGATTCAATCTCTACTCTCCTTACTGTTATTGTATTTAGTAAATCGTTTACATTTATTATGTTGGGTAGTTGGTTGGATTAAATGTATGTGACCTCATTAAGGTTATTCTTCTAATGAATAAGATATTATCATCAGTTCACAGTTAGGAAACGTAATGATGCAGGTCAATTTCGATGCTAAAAATTATCTCCCATTCATCCTAATTCAATTACGATTTCCTTGGTCACTTTTTAATTGCTTCTCAAATGGATCTTCTCCGGAGATGATAGATTCAATGTTTGAATTAAAAATATTGAGGATAATTTTTTTGTTGTGGACTACGACCATCTAAATACCCAATTGTAAGATCTAGAATGGGTTGTCAACAATAAATAAAGAAATCGTTGTGCAAATCGTGGTCATCAATAAAGGCAAAAAATCGTGGGCATTCCGGCAAACACAGTCATCATTCTAATTTAGAAAAATCTTGTCCCTTCATCAGTGAACTCAGTCAATCTTTTTATGGAAAATCCATGGTCAATCACAGAAACTCAGTCACATTAAATGGTAAAAATCATGGGCATTCAACAGGAAGACGCAAAGATCATTTCTCTGGAAAATTCATGGTTAATAACAACAAACTCAATCACATTTAAATGGTAAAAATCATGGGCATTCAACATGAAGACGCATAGATCATTTCTATGGAAAATTCATGGTTAATAATAGAAAACTCAATCACATTTAAATGGTAAAAATTGTGGGCATCCAATAGGAAGACGCGGAGATCATTTCTCTGGAAAATTCGTGGTTAATAACAGCAAACACAATCACATTTAAATGGTAAAAATCATGGGCATTCAATAGGAAGACATAGAAATAATTTCTCTAGAAAATTCATGGTTAATAAAAACAAACTCAATCACATTTAAATGGTAAAAATTGTGGGCAAACAATCATCAATCCAGTCAACCTTCGAAGGGAAAAAATGTGGCATCAATTAATCACAAAATCGTCAGGCATCAAGTATCAATAGCAGTAAATTTTTAAGGCAACTCAGTCACGTTTTCCAGGTAAAAGCGTGGTCAAGGATGCACCAGAGGAACATTCATGTCGCAGTCCTTATTTAAAAGGGTAAAACGCTAGCAAACGCACCAGGGTAATAGAAAAAAAAAAAAAAAAAAAACCGAACAACACAGAGATGGATGAATAAACCGAGGCTTCCCTTTTCACTGCCAGGATGCCAATGCCAAAGCATACAGGAAAACAAACCCTTTGTTTTTCTTACCAGGATACCAAATGTAAAACATAGACAGAGAATTTAATTCATTTTTCCATTTCTACGATAGCATTACAACACAGACTGAGAATTAACACAGAACGTTTATCCAATTCCATTGTACCAAATATAAAACATTGAATGATGCTAAATCCTTTTTCATTCTAGGATACCAACATAAAAATGCAGACTGAAATTAAATCTTTTACATTTCCAGGATACCAATATAAAAATGCAGACTGAAATGAAATCTTTTACATTTCTAGGATGCCAATATAAAAACGCAGATTGAAGTTAAATCCTTTTTTTTTTTATATTCCAGGATACCAATATAAAAATGCAGACATAAATTAAATCTTTTACATTTCCAAGATGCCAATAGAAAAATGCAGACTGAAATTAAATCTTTTACATTTCCAGGATGCCAATATAAAAATGCAGATTGAAGTTAAATCCCTTTTTTACATTCGAGGATACCAATATAAAAAACTGACAATAGTAAGAGAACACAAAGATCCAATGGGATAAGTCATTGAAATGATCACAGGGATGAACTAAGAGGGACGCAAGAACTCCATATGCAGAGGAATTTTGCTAGAAGGCACAAGACAACAATCAGCCAAGGATAATCACAGAGGTAGACGGATGACAGGAACGTCCTTCGCTCATCATCCACACACAAAAAAGCAGGACGTTGAGATCCA
>SNQJ01S0040427.1:18634-69436 GCA_010110895.2 Picea sitchensis
ACATTTCCATAGTGCTTCAACATTCCATATTTTATTAGTTTCAATATTTGTTCTTGTAATAAGGACCAATTCTTCATAATGTAGTTTCAATTTTTCATAGTAACATGTAATAAGTGTTGATGCCATTATGGTGCTTGAAATGTTCACTTTTAAATCATGCATGTAGATGTCTTATGCAAAATTTGTTACAGACAACCATTTGTCCCAGATATTAGAGCAATTGCATAGATGTGATAAAAAACATTTTGGTAGAGTGTTTGCAATCTTAATTGTGGGTTTATCATTGTATATTTTTCTTTAGGAACCATGCTCAAGTGTGACATAGAACAATTTGCATCCTGCATAACTTCCCAACAAATGCATGTACGTTGTCAGGGGTCCATTGTGCAGGTTTTTCCAATGTTACATGGATATTCGAATTTTGTACACAACCCTTAGATACCTATTTCCCGAGGGTACTCCATATCATTGAACCCATGTATGTATCATATGTGGCTGGTACATTGGATACACCAGTGGGTATGTCCTAGTTCCATAAATCTATGTCTTCTATAATTGGTGTATTTGTAGAGTACGTTGTGCCCTCGAGGGACACACATAAGTACTCAAATTTTGCATGACTTTTTAATGGAAAAATATAGAAACCTAAAAACCTAATTTTGGTTTTCCCACCTTTTTCTACTAGGTCCCACAAACCCTTCTACACTTTATCATCGCTAAAAAAACCCTAAAACAATTCACAATGATCTTTTACAAGTGTGATTGTTGTTGGTGTTGGGTAGTGGTTTGGTGTTGGACACTGGTTTGGTAGATAAAATATCATAACAATAATAGATTTGCAGTGTGTTTCATTGGATTCAACAATCATTGCATTGAAGAGGCATTCTTGTGTCCATTTTTTTGTCACAATAGTGGAATTTTGCAATTTCTTATAGGAACAATGGTTGAAAACCTATCACACCAACATTATTTTGTTGATTTTACAGGCAAACCCACCTACAACTTGCTGGAGAGGCGATTTCTCAAGATTGGGCACCCATTTCATTTATTACAATTGAGAAATCTACATTTGCAGTTGATAAATTTGAGTCTGTGATATATAATGACCTCTTTTATAGTGTACTTCTGAGTTTTGGTTATGACATGAGAAATACAATGATTTTGATTTATTAGATCTTAAAATGTATAGATGGCCCATGTTATGTTATTGCTTTCATGGTTTTCAATGTTTATTCTTAATGATTATTTTTAAAAGTTTAAAAATTTAAACATTAGTGTATCTCTATATATTTGGGGCAGGGTCTACTATGTCCTACCTCCTAATGTACCTGGTCATCCCTTAGAATTTGGGAAGGGGGGGCCTATGGACATATTGGGTATCCGTTCTCATGTACTGGAATCTTGGTCTAACATCGAGTTTTGGTTTATCATTCCAAGGATTTCATTCCAAGGTGGATTACCTTCATTCTAGGCCTTGAAAACCACTACAAGGTTGCTAGCCAAAATCCTTCACCAACAGACATGGATGAATGTCAATCCCAGTTATTTACCTAACTATGAAACTTCATTTCCAACCATCCCAAACATGTTTTATGTTCTTGTGAGGAATTCAAGGAACATTAAGTTTATTAGGCATACATGAAAATACCTTGATACAAAGAGGACCTCATTATTTTACATTTTTGAGGTCTTTGCACCCTTACCAGGAACTCCCATCCCATCACTAGCCTGATTGGAGAAAGTCATCAAGCTGGTTGCAGGGGAACTTCTCCTTCATTGGACATGCAAGGATTTGGATTGAAGTTCATACCTAACAAAGGAACTCACATTTTGTTTCAGATTTACTTGAGTGGTCCTATGTTGACTATTGCTTCTCATTCTAGTGGCACACACTGTAGTTGTATAAAACATTTCCTTTTGAAATCTCACCCTATTTTTCTTTTGTCTATCATGCATTTATTCTCCAACCATGATCTTTCAAATGTTTCAGATATGAAAAATATTGAATAATCACTGGATTTGTAATGTGTTTATCATTATCAACTTATAAGTAAAATGTCCATATGCAACTATGAGAGTTACACATTTACAAAAGGAAGGATAGGGTTGCATATATCCACAATCAGAATATATGTGACCTTTTTCCCTATTGATTTGAAGAGTCAGAATTTGAAATCAAATTTATGTTGAAAGTATCAAGAGTCTTGAGCCATCAAGCTCCTAATATAATGTCAAATCCACCAATAGGCACCATGAAAAATGATGATGCCATGATGATGATACCACCTAGAGTTCATGGATATGTTTTTCTTGAAACCTGGAGCAACCAATTGAAGACAAGTTCATATTAAAGGAAGCATATCAACAACACTAAGAAGATGCAACATTGTCAACAATGTTTCATTACATGTACTTCAATTTTTAAAATCTGCCCTATTTTATCAATTTACATGCTTGCTATTTTTTTTATTTTTTTTTTACAAAAATCCCATTACCACTGGAAAACATTATCACAAAAGACATATTTTGTATGGCTTTGGGGGTTGAAGAAGGCCACATCAATTCCTATACATCATCTTCAAATTTGGCCTATCTTTAGTGCAATGGATTGGGAGGGGATTATTCCCAACCAATAGACATTACAAATAGTAGGGATTGTTTTAACATTTGTTGTTGAACTCGTAATAGCAAAACCCCTCCATCTTTTAGATTTTTCTAGCATCCCTATACCCTTGATACAACAGATCCTCCCAATTTTTTTTGGCATTTTTGAGAGGAACACACATCATCTTGAGAGGACTACTCATCATTTTGAGAGGAAGACATACCATCTTTCCATTTGTAGAGTAAACAAATCAAGACAAGTCATTAAAGAAGGTGTATCAACAACACTAAGAGGAGGAATCAATCAAGTATATTGTCAACTGTGTTGCATTCCAGGTGCTTCAAAATTTTAAAATCTATCCTATTTTACACATTTACATGCATGTTGATTTATTTCTACAAAACCCCCTTTACAACTAGAAAAAATCATCACAAAAGGAATACTTTGTACGAACTTGGGGTTGAGGAAAGCCACATCAATTCCTATGCAACATATTCAACTTTGTGCTATCTTTAGCACAATGCATTGGGAGGAGACTATTCCTAACTAGCAAATATTTTGTGTTTTCCTCTATTGAAACACTCATGGAAAACCCTCTGAGTATTTTTCCATGATCCATGAATGGTAAAAGGGGTAAACCGTTGGTCCTGATTATGGAGCCTAACCTCGAGGGGATCAAGAGAATTGAACTCGTGACCTCTCCAACTATGGGGAAGGGATACAAGGTCTAATGTCTGGCTCATGACCACTTAACAAACATTACTTAAAACTGGGGGTTGTTTTAGCTTCTGTGGATGACCTCCTAATAGAAAAACTGCTACAACTTTTATATTTTCTAGCATCCATACACCCTTGAAACAACAACCACCCAATCAAACAATATTTTGAGGAAATTTAATTTATTTGAGAGACAAACGTAGAACCAAAAGAAGAAAAACATAATTGAGATCTAGAGTCCTTTTTCAGTAGTCAATAGTTGTGTAGTAATAGAGGGTTGTTGTAGCTTAAGAAGGGGGGAAGACAAGCACAAAATAGGGGCGAAGACAAGCAAATGGATTATGATGAACTCACTATAACAACTAGATTACTTGTCAGGGAAGTTATCTGATATCTATGCAAAGGTGACATGCAATACAACCCATCCTAACTTCTTCAGTTCACTAGGAACTTTCATCAGGATAAGACAATGGTGAATGGGAGAGAGATTGTCATAGATAAGGAGCTAATAATAGTTGCAATAAAGGTGCTGAAAGAGAGAAGAAAAAGAGGACAAAGGATGAATTGGACGAATTGTGCTATGAATTCTTCAATGAAAACATTTCAGAAGGGATTACTTCTCGAACAAGTGTGGTTATCAAACACCAATGTCCCGACTGGAAGGGGGTAGCTAGGATAATTACAAAGATGATTTTACACAAGCATCATCCCTCTTATATTTTTATTCCATATTCTAAAATAAGTATATTGCAACTTGATGAATACACTTTCTTATTATTATATATGGTTTTATATTTTATCAAAAAATTCTCCAAGACTTTACAAGGTTTTATAATTCAATGAAATATTCTCCAAGATTTTACAAGATTTTATAATTCGGTGAAAGATTATCCAAGCTTTTACAAGATTTTATAATTGACTAAAAGATTCACCAAAAACTTATATATGCATATTTTATTATTGATAAAATAGATTTCAATTTTTCCTATGTATCACGGGGATTCGCCCATTTATTATACATATAAATTTAGGGGGGGTTCTTAAAATCATCCATGTTTTGGTGAGGATCATGGGTTGAAGTCAGATTATGGAACACGATGCTTGAAAGCTATGCTTTTTTCCCTGTTTCACCTTGGTGGCCATCATATGTGTCCTGGTCTAGTGTTGTCACTCTTGGGGAACATGGGTACTACTTGGAGGCCTTGATAAGGGTAATATACCACTCCCTTCCATTCTTAACACATTTCATCCATATTCCTTCCATTGTCCTATCTTCGGGAAATGGTTGTTACATGTACACCAAAAAGGTTTGTACCTTCATCCTCCTATGAGAAGAAGAGGCTAGAATTCCCGAGGTTGATATTGTTGTTAAAGGAATGGAAAATGAATGGGATGACAAATTATAAAATCAAAAGCCAAAGAATCAGCTTGAGCTCTACACCCTCGCTATGAGGCCATCACCCCAAGTCCTAATGCATTGAATCCATATCAAATCAAAAGGACTTAATTGAATCCCAGTAATAAATGAATATCAAAAGGAAAGAATAGAGGTTTGGAAAGACATGGTGTCGAGGAAAGGGTAACTCAAGCATCAAGCACTCCCTCTACAAAGGCACTCATGGAGATGAACTTGCATGTGGCCTTGCATGTCAATGACACCATGACCATGAAGTAAACCCCATGTCACTACTTCTCCATGAAGTATACTTACACTATGATGGGTTTCTCAGGAACTACTTCTCTACTTGGGTATTGGCACACCTAATAGGGTCTTGTGATGATCCTCCCATACCTAAACTTGGTGAATTACATAAAGTCTTGAGATAGTGAGAAGTTTGAAGAAGATACCTAATGTGAATTACTTACGTGACTTTTGTATTAAGTTGTGGCTTACTTTGTATGATTCTAATGACTAGATTGTATCCATGATAGTTGGTTTCACTTGACTTCTTTGAGCCTTTCTTGATGATGATGCACCCCTAGAGATGGTCTTATGAAGGATGTTTTGATGCTTATAACCAAGATGCTTCATATTGCATAGAGGACGTTACGCCCCTAATGATGAGTGTTGGGCTCCTTGATGACTTGGTCTTCCTTTGGACACCTTCCAACACCTCCGAGACCTTGAATGTTTTAGTTATTGGCTTGGGCATTGTAGATGTAGCCAAATATGTCACTAAAAAAGAAATAATCCCACACCTTAGACGTTTCACCCCTTGAGGATGTTAGGGTTTTGATGGATGTCATTACACTTGATGAGGATGGTATACCCCTTTGAAGGGATGATAGAGCCCTCCTCCTTCAGGACATTGGCATTTTCACCTAGGATGTTGCACATTTAGAGGATGATGTCATTCTTGGAGTGATATGACTTTGCATTGAACTGACCTAGCACATGGGTGATGAGTTGGCACTTGGTTAATGATGAGGTGTGACCCTATTGATGAGGGGATGTGTGATCCAGATTGTTTTTGGCACAAAATGAGAGCATAGATATAATAAATAAATGTACAGAGATATATCAAATATCCAATAATATAATAGAGATATAACCATAAACACATAGATACAATAATATACAATTTTTATTAATGAGTGAAATGTACAAAACTGTAGAAATACAGAGTGAAAGACTCACTAGAATGATGCCAACTCATCTCTAAGAAGAGATGTGATGGATACGCTCATTCACAAGAAGATGATTGTTATAATGAGGATCCAAAGGCCCTCTTAACATAAATAAAATACAAAACCCTAACCCTGGAAGATGAAAATCCAATAGTTTTGTGGACCCTGTTTTGGGTAGTTTGGTGTATCAACTTCTCGGGGGTGTAACTTTGGCATACGATCTCCGTTTGGGGCACATGATAGCTTGTTGGAAAGGTATCAATGAGGGGATTTATTTTTTGGGCCCAATTAAAGACTTTGTTTATTTTTAGGTGCACAATTGTGAAAAATGTTGTTTAGGCCCTAGAAATGGCCTTGAAAGTTTAGGACCCGAAAAACTGCTAAAAATAGTAAACTGCCAACAAACTGTTTTGAGCCAATTGGAATAGGTGGGTGGCAACCGATATACACCTATATCAATCCTCCTTCCTTAGGAAGCAATGGTCTCCATTGCGTTGAGTTCCTAGGGGAGAGGGAAACGCGTTTGTTGAATCTGAATCTTGGTGACTTGCTTGCCTTGTTGGGGAAGTTGCACTGCTTAGCTTGTTGAAGGTTGTCAAGAACATGTTGCTGACAGGGTTGAATCTCTTCAACCAACTTGTTGTATATTGGATTGACTGGGTAGTGTGTAGGCACCATTATAGGTGAAGAAACAATATCTTCTTTCTCTTATACAATCTGCTTCTGTTTGATAGAAAGGTATTGGGCCAAGGCTGCAGTGGTTGCAGTGTCCTTCTGTTCATATTTTGAATAGATTGTGAAGAGGCTAAATTTTGCAGTATGAGAGATTACCTTGCGACACTATTTTGGTGGGACAGTAGTCAGAAACTACCTCTAGTATCCTGTAGAGATGACCCCCTAGAGTAACAATGACACTATGGGGTCGAGACTCATAATAGCATGGCGCCTCCACATATATGGTTGGCCCATAAGAACATCACAAACATCCAGTGGGGAAACATCACATAATACTTCATCCTTGAAGGGTTGTATACCGTATGACAATCAACACTGCTGTATGACATGGAGATCGCGTCCCTAGCGAAGCCACCTGATGTTGTATGGTTGTGTATGTGGTGTTGTTGACAATCCAAATTGTTTGATGACCTTTGTTGAGACGAGGTTCTTCTGGATTCCGCTATCAACAATAAAATGTAGCGGGGTCCCCTTTACTCATATCTGTGAATCCAAAAGGTGCTCCCCCTCTTCAGGATCTACTAGTTCTTCTGGTTGAATTGTTGCGGTCATGACAATTGTAATGGGGTCTGTGTCGATGATATTTCTTCTCCCATTATTTTTTGAATCAGATTCTGAATCAGGGTTCGACTCCTTTTCTTTGATCTCGACCACCAATGATTGTTTTGAGAGACATTTATCAGTGTTTTTCCAGGGGATTTTATAGAAATCACACCACTTTCCAGTGTCCTTCTTCATCTTTCTATTACCCTTATTTTCCTGTGGCTTGGACTAGTTATCTGGAGGATGGTTGTTAGGGTCGTCTTTACCATACTTTGGTTGTTGCGTATTTGTAGACCCGAGCTCTCATTTGTTCTGGTGCCTAAATTTCTTCTCGATTTTGACATCATATTGATAGGCAGCTCCCAGTGATGATATGTACAAGAAATTCATTTTAGTTTGGATGTACCTATGCAAAGCCCCGCGATATTTCATAACCAAGTGTCTCTTGGAGTCTTTGATACCCAACTTGGTGCGCAAGGTATGGAAAGTATTTGTAAACTCCAACACTGTTTGGCCCCTCTCTTGCAACAATGTGGTCCATCTCATGTATTGGTCATCATAGTTACCATCAGGGTAATATTGTTCCTTGACTGCATCCACAAAAAAATCCTAAGTGGGCTCGGCCCCATATATTCCAAACTCCTATGTGGAACTTTTCTCCTAGTAATTTTCCAACCTTTTCCCTATCGGAAAAATTATGAACAGAGAAATAACCTTATAGCATATTTAACCATTTTTCTAGGGCATTTGCATCGATCTGACATTCAAATATAAGAATATGAAAATAAACTTGTACCTTGAAAGGAGACGTGCCTCCATAGTGGCTGCTTGATGAAGATGCAGCTGTTGTTATCAACATGCGTTGAAGGATGTGGGAAAAATTCTCCATCATTTCATCCCTTTGTCGCATGAGAGCTTGCTCAAGCAACATATTAATAGAATCTTCCGCTCTGTCATCTTTATTTTCTTCTGCCATGGAGGGTTTCTTGGGTGTGTGAGAGTGATTGTCCTCAAGAGAGACAAGATTGAGACCCAACTTTCTATACTCGGACCTCGTCAGGGGCACTAAAAAACGATCAAGATCAACCTGCTCTAATACTAGTGATCCAACTTATTTTCGGCACAAAATGAGAGAGAAGATATAATAAAGAAATGTATAAAGATATATCAGATATCCAATAATATAATAGAGATATATCAGAGATATAACCATAAACATAGAGATACAATAATATACAATTTATATTAATGAGCGAAACATACAAAACTGTAGAAATACAGAGTGAAATACTCGCTAGAATGGTGGCAGCTTATATATGAGAAGAGATGTGATGGCTACGTTCATCCGCAAGAAGATGATTGTTACAATGAGGCTCTAAAGGACTTTTTAACATAAATGTTGGCACAGGGGCAGACCCAGGGTTCAACACTGAACATTGCACCAACAAAAACCCCACTACCGACTCTTTCGGCAACACCTGCGAAGCAGGAGAAGTCTCACCCAAGGTAGAAACAGGGGGGTTATAGAACGCATGTGTCTGTAACCAACCTGGGACACAGATCTGTGATAACAGGAGTTTGCAGAATATTCTGTTAACGCTTAGGAAGTGACACACATTAGTTTATTAACCCTATTAACATCGTAGAGCATAGTCAAAGATAGATCTAACTTAGTAACAACAAGTGATTATGCGCCCTAAACACTTATCACCATGCGTCATATCTAGCATTCATTTATCCTTTAACATAAGTAAAGTACTTAAGTAACAAAATATCTATCTATTACACATCATGATCAAAGAACTAAGCAAACTTATAACATAAATAACACAACACAAAGCAACTCATGAGACACAAGATATATGTGGTTCACCCCAGGGTGGGGCTACGTCCACAAACCGTTTCGCCTCTTTATTATTCGCCAAAATATTACATTCAGTTTCTCCCGTGCACTAGGCCAGAGAGTCGACCTCCACACCAGACAAGAGATATGCACACTAAGGACTAGATCCTCCTTCCAAAACTAGGTCAAATGCATAGAGCCAAAATTTCTATCACAACACTTAGCACCTTCTACAGAATCACAATCGAGCACAAAGCCTCGACGCACATACATTCCTTTGCACAAAGAATTTAGAGGCCCTCTCCTCCTTTTTCCTTCCTCTTATTTATACTTTACAAAATCTTACAATAAGGCCTAAACATGAGGAGAACCCATGGGTCAAAATCCCATAAACGAGTTACACAAACCCTAGAGGACCCCTTACTAGGTCCACATAACCCTAAAAAATAGGTGAGATCCGCGATCTCAGCTCCGCTTGGGTGCTCCTTCTTTGACCAATGTGTCGAAGTCCCAAATTGGGCCAAAGTTGACCAAAGTTTCCCCAAAACTTGGTCGAGGGCCAACATGCCCCCAAGACTCACTTGTGACTCGTCCTGAGTCACTTAGGTCTGGTCAATGCTACTTCAAAAGCCTCAAGATTAACTCGAGTTGTCTCGACTTGCTGCCTTTCTTGAGCCTCCTTCTCAGCGACCTCCTGGACTGTTTTCTCTATAACAGGCCCTTCCAGGCACTATTTTACTGCTGCAACTACTTGATCTAATTGTGAACCCTGGCCATCGATCTCCTTGAACACCTTGCAAGCTTCATCCTACACATGTTGTAACTTCTGTGTTACTTCCATCACCTTACCTTGGAGGGCAGTGACCTACTGCTGTACTGTGTGCTTCTCCTAAGATCTCTTCATCCTTTCCACTGCTGTGAGAAACTTCATCTCTGCCTGCAATGAAAATGCTTGCTGCTGTGCCTCCTGTAACTATGCTTCTAGCTTCTTTAGCTCTGGATCCTCGATGAGGCATTCATATGTCTGGGCGCTTTTTTTGCTCAACTGTTTACATGCCAAGGCGAGGGCTATTATAGTCACTACTGTGTTTTTGAAGGAATCCTGCCTCTGGTCATGCACCTACTACGTGGTGCTCGACATTGTTCGGGCCTCCAATTCAGTTATCCTAGCCTCAAGCTGCTAGAGGGTCTCTTCAAGCTTCACTACTTGAGCTTTGACCGACTCTTGCTCCTCCTGTACCAAGCCTGGCACATAGCGACATGCTTTACTTACTGCTTCTTTGACCATGGCCTGCTCTGCGAGCAACTTCTCTTTTTCCCTCTGTAGCTGGGATTTTTCCTCCCGAAGCTTTGCCTGAAGCTCTGCTTTCTCTCTTTCATGGGCAACTACACTGTCCTGCGTTGCTTGTAATTCTACTAGGACTTCATATTTCTCCTTTTTCAAGGCTTCTGTAGCTTTCTCCTTCTCTTCCTGAGCTCTCTAGAACCAATTTTCTATTGCATCCGCAAGCCTTCTTAACTGGGCTGACTCGTTCCCCAATTCCACAGTCCGTGACAAGGAAGGCATAGACAATGCAATAGGTATTGTGTAGACCAAGTGAACAACCTGCTGCACTTCGTTCAATTCTATCTCACTCCTTCTGTATAATTCCTCCTATTTCTCTCTGTATCTCTACAACATGTCTTCAGAGGTGTCCTCCATAGCTCCATAGACCAGACTAATGTCATTGTCAGTGAGAGTGGCTTCCAACTATGGATTATTGGCACGCTTCTTCTTCCTTGCTAAAGGTTTCTTCAGAGAAACTTTCCTCTTTTGCGGTGTCACCATCATAACAGGGGGATCTTCAAGTGGAGGGGTGGTAGCTTCGCCTCCTCCTTGCTCTTCTTCTCCTTCATCTCCTCCTCCCTGTCCTTCTGCTTCGTCTTCTCCTCCTCCTAGCGAGCCAGACACATTATCTCCATAAGTTTTCTCTTCATCCTTTTTGTCACTCTCTATATCCTGGACTTCGGCCTGCTTTTTCTGCTTCTTTGTCCCACTAGACTGTCCGATATGTTCAACTTGTGTAACTATCGGGCTTCCCATAGTGTCAGTGTTGGATAACTCTGCATCGACGATAGGTACAAGAAATTCTTCTAGCCATTCCTTTGTAATATGCTCCATATATTCATCCGTTAGTTTGTAGTATGAGTGCAATTCTTCCTGGTGCTCATCTCTTCGCACAGTGATGTAGATGAAGTGGGGATTA
Source organism: Picea sitchensis (assembly GCA_010110895.2). Taxonomy (NCBI): domain Eukaryota; kingdom Viridiplantae; phylum Streptophyta; class Pinopsida; order Pinales; family Pinaceae; genus Picea; species Picea sitchensis. The sequence goes on from SNQJ01S0040427.1 coordinate 29,952, forward strand.
GCGTGAAACTTCGCTATGGGTCGGTACTGATGCAGGGTACGCAGTGTCATACGCGGGAATGATTCAATGGCGAACTTCAACTGCTGATAATATCCATGAAACATGACATTAGACTGCCACTGCTTCGTCGTGTCGTTGGTATACCGCAGGGTGGAAAATTGAGCAACCAATGGCTCCATAGGTTCGATCTCTGGGAAAGTGGCTCCTTCAGGCATTTTTCAAGCAAGAAATGTGATCAAAATGATCAACCAACTGTAATGAAATTCATATCCCAAGTCCTGGGCTTTGCAACAATCCTTTTCTAATTCGTTGGCGAGGTAGTTCACCCAGTTCATCTTCATTCCCCCACACATTTTGCTGCGAGGTCCACCACGAACCTGGTGACCTTTCTGGGGTGATTCTTCCTCACTAGCTTTCCAGCTAGGAGTTGGAAAGCAATGCGCACTGCACCATCTTGTATAGAGGTTACCTTGTAACCTCACTTCCCTTTTTCTACCTCTCCATAGGCTTCTTTGATACACTGTACCAAATATTGGTCTAAGGCCTTCCCTGGATAAAACTACTATGGGTCAGGACCCTTCACACTTAAATCTGTGATCCGGTGGATCAGTGCCATATCCACAATAATCCTTCTATCAAGCCGTAGATATCCGCCATGATAGCATGACAGAAGCAGCTTAGCATAAGCGCTAACCTCCTGGTGGTGGACAAAATGCGAGATCTTCATCATGTTCAATACGGTTGACTGCGCCAACACCTTAATCCATGGATGTGAGACGAGGTGAGGTTTCTTTCCGATTGTCTTCTTTAAGTAGCAGTGAGGAGCTAACATGGAATAGTTCTTACGATCTCCTAAGTTGAAGTCGCTGTGATTCAACAATGAGATCTATCCTAATTGACTCCCAACTATGCGAATTCCTTTTGGAATGTACGCAGTGAACACAGAGTAATCAAAATCGTGAGGGATACTACTGCAGTTAACAATGCCAGCTAGAGGAGAAACATACTCAGGCAGGATCGACGGGATCTACTTCATGTTAGCCAAGTCATAGCGGTGCTTACTTTGTTGTTCAGTTACGGGGTTGATGCAGGTGGAACGACGTCCGATCAAAGGGGAAGTCTGCAGTCCCCTAGTCGATGACGCCTGGATACCTTCAGACATTGGTCTATCGGCCATGATATTCTTAATAACTTCCTCGACAGACTTCTCCAACTTGTTGGGTTCGCCCGACATTATAGATTTTAACAGACAGGCGGGGTAGACAGACAGATAGGCGGGGTAGACAAATAGACATGAGGGGTATAGTTTCAGATAACAACAGGTAGCACAACTCGATACTTGGACAATTCTCATCTTATCTCAATCAATCATAGGTAGCAAAAAGTGGTCCCAATGCCACCATTGATGAGTTAAATAAGTGGGGCATCATGACGGATCTTCCAACGGACATGAAAATGATTCCATCAATGTAAATATATCCATTAAGGCGTGATATCAATGTCCAAAGGCAATCCATAATCCCATAAATGCATTTCCTAACTGTTCTAGAGCGTCATTCTAATGGTCAGGGCACGTCCAATGGTCTTATAACTTTGCCAGGGTGAAGTCCAAATCTGCACGGACCTGTTGTTCCAGCGAGGTTCAAACCCTGCGAGCCTGCCCCCTGCGAGGTTCCAGTCTACGAAGTCTTCCATCTGGTTTCTGTAACTTGTAGCTTTTCCAACTTAGCATTATTTTTATTGAGATTCCATGCCTTGTTTCCTATGATTTGAGTCTCTCTAACTATTTCTGGAATCCTCTTTCCAGAAATAGTTAGAGAGACTCTTATCTTCCCCTAGTGTAGTGGCTTCGCACCGTTGAGGTACCCTCAAAGATTCTGAAGTTACTATCCCTTTTCTTAACATTTCCTGAGTGAGCATACTTTTATCTTGGATAGATAGGTCCTTCAAGCCTCCTTGCATTCTTTCAACCTTGATAGCTAATTATCTTGCTCTCTGTCCCTCCTGCATTGTTACTTTTCTCTATTGCTTCGACTTATCCTCTCGTTCTTCTATTAGTCAGTCTATTTTCCTAGCAATAAAATCCCTCAATTCTTGATTTTTCTTTTCTGTAGCTTCTTCCTCTGCTTTTCTTCTGATATGATCCTTCTCAATCCAAGTCTTACCTAACAAAAGTGGGAAAGGGGCGTTGTCCTCAACAAACCTAATGACTTCAAATTTTTCTTCAGTCGATGTTCCATGAACATTAATAGGTACAATAGTTACTCTTCCACATAAAGTTATCATCTTTCCCTTGAACATGCCTATCCTTCCCAAAGAATGTACCACAATAGGCTTTCCCAAAATTTCCCAAATTTCTTCTGTCATAATATTCACTTGTGTTTCTTCATCCAGGACTATACGATATATGTTGAAGTCTTCTATTCTTGCACTTATGCGTTGTTTTGCTTTCAAGATTTTTGGTAAACGAATATTTTTATGAACATCCATCGATTCTTTTAACTGTAATAACGTAGTCTAAACTTCCTCTGACCCTTTCTCTTTATGACTTCCAAACATACCCTTAGTCTATTAACTATTTTCATAGTTTTCTTGTTTTATGCCCATTCTTTCAACTTTATCAATAATCCTTGGACAATCCTCAACTTCATGACCAACAATCTCACAACAAAGACAAACAGGGCATACCCCAGGGCATTCCTTAGCAAGATGTCCCGGTCTTCTGCAATTATAACACAAATTCAATCTTGTTTTTCTCTTAAATGTTCCCCAATCTTTTCTGTATTGTGCACTTCCCCTAGGATCATAGTGCTGGACCTGCAATCTGCAAAAAATATTTCTAGGTTCTTACATCCACTTATTAGTACAAAAACTCTTTCTATGCATAGGAATAACACATCTTTCTTCATTTCCATTAAATTTACTCAAATCAACTCTTTATTTCAACTGCACTCTAGCCTTTAGACTTGGACAAAATCTATTAAACATACTTAAGTTCATGCTTTCAAAAACAAATGTTCACTTATCTTTCTCTTACCAAAGCACAAAGCTTGCTTCTTTTAGGATCTTACCTCTTTTCTTCAGAACAACTTACTTTCTTAGCACAAAGCTTCGCAAGTCAAGTAGAGTATTGTGCACTTCAGCAGTAGATCTACGCACATAACTTCTCTTTTTTACTTCAGTTCCCAGCAATCACAGTTTCAGGTCACGACAATGGAACCATTTGTTGGCACAGGGGAAGACCCAGGGTTCAATGCTTAACAACGCACCAACAAAACCCCAACTACTGGCCCTTTTGGCAATACCTGCGAAGCAGGTGAAGTCTCACCTGATGTAGAAGCAGGGGGGTTACATGACACAGGTGTCTGTAACCAGGTTGGGACATAGATCTGTGATAAGAGTAATTCGCAGAATATTCTGTTAACGCTTAGGAAGTGACACACATTAGTTTATTAAACCTATTAACATCGTAGAGCATAATCAAAGATAGATCTAGCGTAGTAACAACAAGTGATTATGCACCCTAAACACTTAGCACTGTGTGTCATATCGAACATTAATTTATCCTTTAACATAAGTAAAGTACTTAAGTAAAAAAATATCTATCTATTACACATCATGATCAAAGCACTAAGCAAACTTATAACAAAAATAACACAACTCAAAGTAAATCATGAGACACCAGATATACGTGGTTCACCCCAGGGTGGGGCTACGTCCACAAACCGCTTCGCCTATTTATTATTCACCAAAATATTACATTTAGTCGCTCTTGTGCACTAAACCACAGAGTCAAACTCCACTCCAAACAAGAGATATGCACACTAAGCACTAGATCCTCCTTCCAAAACTAGTTCAAATGTACAAAGCCAAACTTTCTATCACAACACCTAGAACCTTCTACATTATCACAGTCGAGCAAAAAGCCTCGACACACATACATTCCTTTGCACAAAGCACTCGAGGGCCTCTCCTCCTTTTTCCTTACTCTTATTTATACTTTACAAAATCTTACAATAGGGCCTAAACATGGGGAGAATCCATGGTCCAACATCCCATAAACTCGTTACAAAAACCCTAGACGACGCCTTACTGGGTCCACATAACCCTAAAAAATAGGTGAGATCCGCGATCTCAGCTCCGCCTGGGTGCTCCTTCTTCGACCAACGTGTCGAAGTCCAAAAGTGGGCCAAAGATGACCAAAGTTTCCCCAAAATTTGGTCGAGGGCCAACAATAAATAAAATCCAAAACCCTAACCCCAAAAGATGAAAATCCAACAGTTTTGTGGACCCCATTTTGGGTAGTTTGGTGTATCAACTTCCCATGTGCGTAACTTTGGCATACGGTCTTCATTTGGGGCGCACGATAGCTCGTTGGAAATCTATTGACGAGCAACTTTAGTTTAAGGGCTCAATCAAAGTCTTAGGCTTTCATTGAGGTGATCGTTCGTGAAAAACTTCATTTAGGCCCTCAAAATGGCCCCAAAAGTTTAGGACCCAAAAAAATTCTAAAAATAGTAAATTTCCAACAAACTGTTTTGAGTCAGTTGGAATAGGTGGGAGGCCACTGATATCCACCTAGATCAATGTAAATTTTGATGATGATTTTCACCTTTTGGGGAAGGATGTGAATTTCGGATCTTTTATATCCTTTGAAGAGATGATGTCACCTTCCTTGTGTCCTCTACTCTTACACATGTGGACTTTTGAGGGGATGTTTTCATGTATTAGCATTGTATATTTTTTTGGAGTCTGTTTTTGGGGTCGACTTGAGACCTATCTGTTGACGCTTAAAATCACAACGTTGGATACTGTTAGCACCATGATTTTCATAGCTAAGTTTAGAGGTTTGTCAGTAGTTTGCAAAGTCATGCCTGTTAGCACCAATATTGTTTTTATGGATGGAATCATCTAACATCTCCAAGGGTCGGTTTCAAAAGGAAGCTTATCATTTATAATTTCAATTTCCATTTGCAACTGCGTGCTGCAAAATTTGCTACGTGCTGTGCAGAGGACTTCACCGCACAGAGGATGTTGTCGTGCAGGGGAGGTTGTCCTGTAGAGGATGCTGTCACGCAGAGGATGTTGTCGCACAAATTATTTTGTTGCGCAGAGGATGATGTCGCACAAAGGATTTTGTCATGCATGAAGGATGCAGTCGTGCAAAGGATGCTGTCATGTAGAGGATGCTGTCGCATAGAGGATGCTGTCGCGTAGAGGATGCTGTCATGCACAAAGGATGGTGTCATGTAGAGGATGTTTTCATGCGCGAAGGATGTCGAGGATGTTGTCACGCAAAGGATGTGGTCGCACAGAGGATGCTGTCGCACGTAAAGGATGCTGAGGATGTTGTCGTGCACAAAGGATGCTGTCACGCAGAGGATGTTGTCGCATGCAAAGGATGCTGAGGATGTTGTCATGTGTAGAGGATGCTGTCGCGCAGAGGATTTTGTTGCAAAGAGGATGCTTTCGCGTAGAGGATTTTTTCATGCAGAGGATGCTATCATGCAGAGGATTTTCCTGTGCACATGCTACAGAGCGCACTGCGCAAATAACTAGTTTAGTGGTCAAATTCAAGCTCACTTTATGACCAGCTGGAGAGGAATTTTGAAAATCCCCGAGAGGATTTTGTTGAGGACAAACCAAGTAATAAAAACCTCTTTCAGATTTGAATAAAGTTTCATATTTTGGGAGATTCGAAGGAATATTTGAGCCCTATTTTTCAGTTTTCATGATTTCTTGTCTGAGACATGTTTTTGCGACACGTATTTCGGCTAGCTGGAGATGAATTTCAAGAAACCGAGAGAGGTTTTTATTCAGGATGAGATTACCTACAAAAAATGTTCTCAGATTTTACACAACTATTACAGTTGATAATTACAAGTGGCATTATGAAGCCTATTTTTCATAATTTCACCTTCTGAAAAAGCAGGAAATCAACTAAAACGTGTCATTTGCTGTATGTAACGGTTTCTATTTTGGGAAATGGGTTGGAGTTCAAAATGGTGAGCTGTAAAGGAACTATAGTGTTATATATTTCATGGTACGAGAGTAGAGAGGGGTTGGACCCTTGGGGAGAAATACTTGTTTATTTCTTTGAAGTTAATGTAGAAGTTTCCTCTTTCTGAAATTTGAGATTCATCATGGTGTTTATGTTCAGTATGTGTTTCTTGTATATCATTTCCATGATTGTGTTTTTCTGCTAGAATTTTTTGAGAGTAAGTGGTAGGAATTCATCTATGTTTGATTCTCCTTTCACACTGACGATGCTTGTTATGTGTTAATGGTTACTTTTACAGAATTAATCTTCGTTTGATGCTCTGTTTAGTAATTAATCTTGTGTCCTTTCTTCTAAAGCTACACTAGAGATTCATCCACTGATTGATGCATGTAGTGTAGTTATATTTCTTCTCCTTTCCATCTCTCATTTCATATCATTTATTTGCTAAGCATAGAACCTATTTTTCCTCAAATCTATAGAAAGAAACCAACCAGTTGTTGACTGTAAAAACATTGAAATTCAGGCCTTGGCTCCATTGCCCAATGGTACCTCTCCCTTGTTTGTCCTACCAACCCTTTTAAAGAAAAAATAGAAATGTCCTATTGCAGAATCTGACCTCTGCGCATTTATTTATGAATCCTTTGAGTTATTACCAGTCATCAGACATCTGAGAGAGCCCTCTCTGGTTGTATAGGTCAGAATACAATCTAAATTTGTTTGAAACAATTACCTTGGGGTTTTCTTTGATACATCCCAAAGAAATTTCCGAGCGCTGACATTTTGGTGCCGTTTCCGGGGAGAGAAGGTGAAATATTCCCTAGGGTAAATGAAAAATTTCAGTACTGAGTACTGATGGTGAACAATAGTCAGACACAAAAACAGTGTGCATCATTCACCCAACGAATCCAACCTTGAAGAATCTAGAAGTTTAAAGTTTCACTGACGACTCCACTCTCAATGTAGAATATATGTTTCAAAACATCATTGGCGACCCCACTCTCCGAAGATGAGTTCTATATATACAAGGTATGCTGCTATGAATCGAGAACACATTCCTGGTTTTCCAAATCATATTCCTCCTATAGATTGACAAACGTATCTGCCAAAGTTCAAAGATCAAGATGGAGATGATGTTGCCTTTCATTTGGTCAAATTTCACATGCACATACATAGGCTAGGGGTTAAATTGCATGAAGATTGCTTGATGAAGATGTTTATGGAAACCTTAGAAGAAGAGGCATGATCCTGGGAGGAAGGATTACCATCTGCTAGTCTATTTTCCCTTGAAGATTTTTATTCAGTGTTTTGTGTGAATTATAAGGAAAGTTACCCATATTTAGTTTTGATTGAAAACTTCTGTGGAAATTTTGACAATCTTATTCAACACATGGGGATTGATATGGATGACGAAGATTTAATGTATGATGAAATCTAAGAAGCCCTTTACGAACTTTCTTCTCATCAGAAAGAACTAGTAGAGACTAGTTGTCTTGGTATGCAAGATCATTCCGAGCAAACATTAGCTTCTTCTTTGCTTGAAAATGAAACAAATCTTCATCGTAATGTTAACTGTCAAGTTATATCCCATGAAATTAATGAAAATTTACAGTCTTGTCAGCCTTATTACAGTCACAAGTATGAGGAGGATCATTCAAATTGTTTTGCAGCTCATCCATTTTCTAAAAATCTGTATCATGAAGAAATTGGTGAAAATCTGACTTTTGAAATTATATGTGCAAACAATCTAGGCAGTGAAACCATTAATGAGGATAGCTACCCAAAGTTACAATGAAATACCGAAGAAGAGCAAGTTGTTTTAGATCTTTTGGATGTTGCAGAATCTATTCATGATTTCACATCTCTTAATTTGACATATTCAAAAGTTTTTAAAAGCCAGGATGACATTCTTGTTCAAGAACATGAAGGAACATTTTTAGATTTTTCTCAAACACATAAGATTGTTGTTTCATCTAAATATTTCTAGGAGTGCCTAAAAACTATCCTTGTTGTGGATGACGTGAAAGGTGATCATGTTGCCGCATTTCCATTTGAGAAGGGACAACTGGATGAAAGAGATCCTTGTCTTTTTGCTAATTTTCAAAAAAGGGTAGTCTTACATGTTTTCGAAGACCCTTTTTCCAGTAAGCTGAAAGCATTAGAGAAGATGGAGTACGTGTTGTTCAAGAATGCAGGGATAAAATTTGGTTTATAGTTTGAGTTAACATTTGCTGAGTTCTTTTTTCTGTCTGGAGGAGCTGAAATCAAGTTGCAGTCAAGAAGCCATTTGCTTGACTAGTTTCATTGGAAGTGTGAGGTCACTTGATTCGAACTTTATGCTAAATAAAAGTAGGGTAGGTATGAGTGTGAATAAGATCGGTACTACGAGCATTTCTTTTAGCAATATGTAGTTTTCATTTTCAGTTTAGTTTCCAGATTTTAGTTTTGATCATATACAGTTTGGGGTTTTCAACGGATGCAGGTTACAAGTTACAGTTGGGAAGTTGAGTTTGGGAGAAACCCAATGGATAGGCACATGGTCTACTGTTCTTTGATACCTCACAGGGAGGATAACATCCCCATTGGAGCCAGCTGTTAGCACCGTGATTTTAATAACTAAGTTTAGAGGTTTGTCAGCAGTTTGAAAAGTCATGCCTATTAGCACCAATATTGTTTTTATGCCTGAAATCATCTAACATCTCCAAGGGTCAGTTTCAAAAGGAAGCTTATCATTTATAATTTCAATTTCCATTTGCAACTACACGCTACAAAATTTGTTACGTGGTGCACAAAGGACTTCACTGCGCAGAGGATGTTGTCGCGCATGGAAGGTTGTTGTGCAGAGGATGCTGTCGCTCAGAGGATACTGTCGCGCAAAGGATGCTGTCGCGCAAAGGATTTTGTCGTGTAGAGGATGTTGTCGCACGAAGGATTTTGTCGCACGCGAAGGATGTTGTCGCGCAAAGGATTTTGTCAAGCAGAGGATACTGTCACACAGAGGAAGCTGTCGCGCAGAGGATGTTGTCATGTAAAGGATTTTGTCGTGTAGAGGATTTTGTTGCGCGTGAAGGATGTTCTCGCGTAGAGGATGTTGTCGTGCGCGGAGGATGCCGAGGATGTTGTCACGGGTGGATGATGCTGAGGATGTTGTCATGCGTAGAGGATTCTATCGTGTAGAGGATTTTTTCACGCAGAGGATTCTGTCGTGTAGAGGATTTTCCTGCGCACATGCTACAGGGCGCGCTGTGTAAATAACTGGTTTAGTGGTCACTTCAAGATCAATTTATGACCAATTGGAGAGGAATTTTGAAAATCCTCGAGAGGTTTTTTTAAGGACAAACCAAATAATAACCTCTCTGATATTTGAAAAAAATTTCATATTTTGGGAGATTCGAAGGAATATTTGAGCCTTATTTTTCAGTTTTCATGATTTCCTATCTGAGACATGTTTTTGCGACACCTATTTTGACTAGATGGAGACAAATTTCAAGAAATCGACAAAGGTTTTTATTTATATGATCTTACCTACAAAAATGTTTCTCAGATTTTACACAACTATTACAGTTTGAGAATTACAAGTGGCGTTGTGAAGCCTATTTTCCATAATTTCACCTCTTGAAAAAGCAAGAAATTAGTTAAAATGTGTCATTTGCTGTTTGTAACGGTTTCTATTTTGGGAAATGGGTTGGAGATAGAAATGGTGAGATATAAAGGACCTATAGTTCTATATATTTCATGGTATGAGAGTAGAGAGGGGTTGGACCCTTGGGGAGAAAGACTTGTTTATTTCTTTGAAGTTAATGCAAAAGTTTCCTCTTTCTTAAATTTGAGATTCATCATGGTGTTTATGTTCAATATGTGTTTCTTCTATATCATTTCCATGATTGTGTTTTTCTGCTAGCATTCTCTGAGAGTAAGTGGTATGAATTCATCTATGTTTTATGTTCCTTTCACACTGATGATGCTTGTTATGTGTTAGTGGTTACTTTTACATAATTCATCTTCGTTTGATACTTTGTTTAGTAATTAATCTTGTGTCCATTCTTCTGAAGTTGCACTAGAGATTCATCCACTAATTGATTCCTGTAGTGTAGTGGGATTTCTTCTCCTTTCCATATCTCATCTCATATCATTTATTTGCTGAGCATAGTGCCTATTTTTCCTTGAATCTACAGAAAGAAACCAACTAGTCGTTGACTGTAAAAACATTGAAATTTGGGTCTTGACTCCATTGCCCAATGGTACCTCTCCCTTGTTTTTCCTACCAACCATTTTAAAGTAAAACCAGACCTGTCCTATTGCAGAATATGACCTTTGCGCATTTATTAATGAATCATTCGATTTATTACCAGTCATCAGACATATGAGAGAGCCCTCTCTGGTTGTATAGATCATAATAGAATCTAAAGTTGGTTGAAACAATTACCTTGGGGTTTTCTTTGATACAACCCAAAGAAATTTCTGAGTGCTAACAGATACTATGCTCACAAATGATTGCCAAGATTTATTATTTAACTATATTAATAATATACTACTAGGTGGGACCCCCTTGTTTAACTTATGACACTATGATGGAGAAGCGACACTTATATTTTGTTTGCCTATGTATTGCTTGCGACATAGTTTCTACAACTCATTTGCTTCAAATCATGGTTAAAATTCTTATGATAATATGTTGTGGGCAAGGTTATTAAAACAAGGAACTATATGGTCTTGCTTATCTCTCACGAAATATGATTATGCCACCTTTTGGATGAAACAAATACACTTCAATTTTAATTTTGATGTTGTATATTGTCCATAGAAAATATTGGGTGATCACCTCGACCCTTGCTACTATTGTTATGCGAATTGGTTGAGTTGTAATTTGGTTGTGTTCCTAGTAAGTTGTCATGTGAGAATAATTGATAGTGGTAAGGGGTGGCACACTTTCGAATATCGCGCACTTTGCAGATTGTAACATGGCAAGTTTGGAATATTTGGTTGTATTAATGGTTTTAAATGTTAATGGTATGATGAGCTGGCTAGTGGGCTTGGCTCGTACTAAGCCATTAATGGGAATCTAAAGGAAGAAGCGACGTGCAGTAAATGCATGTCACTCAAACTTGTCTCGAGCCTGCCACCCTAGTCATTCTTGCATTTTTTCTTTGTTAGTTGTTGTTTCTCCACCTTGCTCGGTCGTGGAGGAAGTAAACAACCTTGGTTTTTCTCCTTACACAATATTTTACAGGTATGGAGTTTTCTTACTTTTCTGTCCATGAAATTTTCTTTGCCCTGAAATTAAAATGTTGGCTCTGGTTTCTCGTGGTCTGTGTAATTCGCAAGCTATCATGATGTTTTTTTGGAACTTTGTATTTATGGTTGCATCCTTGGTTTCCCGTGGTGATTGTTTTGAGATTGTTGGCATTAAAAAATGGTCGTGGTGTCTTTGTTGTGTGTAACTGTTCGCAAATATTTGCTGAGTAAAATTTGTGGTTGAGCCTGCATTGCCTATGGTTTTGTATTGTAGGTTGGGCCTCCCTGTTGAAATGGGTTATCTTAGCCTTACCTCTGGGTTTTTTGAATACCCCACCTATAGATTGACATTGCTGGTCTGTGTGGTTAGTATACCCGTGCCATAATTTTGACCCTGTGAACGTTATTGTGAACTATGATGAAGGACTAGAACCTTCCATGCCTTGTCCTAGCCAAACCCTCAGTTGTTAGCCTACCTTCTCATGACCTAACTGTCACTGTTGCGTGGTGAACCTTATGCAAATATGAGGGCATTGCTTACCCAGATTTTGGTAGGAGCACTATTCGTGCTATCTTGGTTTGGGCACGGGTTTTAATTGGTCACTTGCTTGGCAATTGTGAAAAGAGTCGGTACTCACCTATTCATTGGAATTTACATTTTGTTGAAGCTTGTGTTCCTGATAACAAATGTTATTTATCTTGGTTAAATCGTCATGTTTTATTGTTAAGAAAGCACTTGTGTTTGAAAAGTTTGATGCTCGAATTGAAAAATACTGCCTAGAATGAAGTTCAAAGAAGTTGCATTAAATGGAGGTTTGATTTAATGATGGATATAAGTTTTGTTTTGGGAGCAATGTGCGTGACCCTGTGGGTTTTAAAAGACCATTGTTGGGGTTGATGTTATGAATCGCGGCTCATCCACTCTAAGATTATTGTTGTATTCCTATAGAGATTATGATGATGTTCATCATTTCTGTTATATAATGATAAGATTGTTATAATGATTACTGTGGTTAAATATTTCTGGGCATATCATATATTTTACCGTGTAAAACAATTCGGAGGCCAACAAACAATTTTGTTAAAGAAAGCATCAGTTTGGGTTATTGTTTTGGAAACACAATATCGTTTAAACTTCAAAATTTTGGATAGAGATATATTTTTATTGCATCAGAGATAACATGTTTTGATTTTTTACTTGAACAATATCCGTAAAATTTCCCTATCATTCTACCATTTTTCTCTAATTACACTCCCTCCACTATCCCGATTTCACTTATTTCATCCTTGTTCTATGATATAAATTTTAAAAGAGAAGTCTGTGTGGAAGTGAAAGGAAGATAACATACCAAGTGTCGAGGACTGATATTCTTGATATTTTTATATACAGAGTTAATTGTTGAACATTATTCGTATATTTATTCCCTCCATGATACCATTTTTTTCTAATTACACTCCCTCCATACTTCCCATGAACCCTATCATTCCCTGTTCACATGGTAATTAATGAATGATGTGTTATGGATGGATTTGCATGTATCTCATGTCAATTTTGGAGCCAACTTTTGATTCATGTAAGAAAAGTGTCATGTATGGTTTATTAAGAGCTTCATTACTGAGAAACTGTTGCTACAAGATGATCTTTTTTAGTAGAGGCAACAATGGTCAAAATAATAGAGGCAGGGGAAATTGGAATTGAGGCCATAAGAGGCCCAAATTCTCTATCCATTTTGACGCTGACCCACAATAATTGAACCAATTGTTCCAAGATGGGTTATTTAATTGGGTTGGCCATGGGATAATGCACCCTCGACCAAAAAGACCTCCTTTCCAGCCTCCTTAGAATTTGCCTTGCATTCTCATTCCTCCACATGTGTCTTTGCAGCCCGAAGTCCCCGTGAATGATGGTTGGTAAGAGATTGTCCACCATCCCATCTCTCACCATCGTTGTTGGCCCACTATGTCATTGCCTTTACCACTACCTGTTAATCCCAATTTCCAAATTTCCCGTGCTGTTTCGCTAGTTCAATCTTCACACACCAGTAAGAGATTGAAAACTAATATTCCCCAACCTATGTAAGAAAAAGGAAAAGTAGTTGCCTCCCCTTCTACTCCCTCCACTGATTCCTCTGAATCTGTGTCTTCTCGCCTTCATTTAAAGGATGATTTCTCCCATGTGATCAACGATATCAACGAGATACATCCCCAACGGTCCAATCAACCATGGGCTACTTCAGAAAAGTCTAAGGGAAACATCAGTGAAAAAAGGGAAATTTCCTCACAAAGTGGCAAATATGGTTTTTAAATTATGTTTTATGTGATTCAGTTGATGAGGACAATGTTTAATGGTTTTCAACATATTTTGGACAGCATGCCCTATTTTTTGTATTTTGTGGATCATCTGGATATATATTCTTTTTGGATATGATATAAATTATTGCTGATATTTAAATATCCAGTTTGAAAGACATTCAAGGGAGTTACAAGGGTGGCATATGGTCAAAATGATTATCTTTTGTGTGTTATATTTCATGATTTAAAAAGAAGAAATGTCAGGATTCACAAGGGGTACAACCTACTTAGTTATTATTAGTTAAGACCCTTAACTATATTATTATTATTTATTTCTTCTAAATTAATTAGTTAAGTTAAATCAACTTAACTAAGGAAAGTAGTTGAACTACTTCAACTTATTGGGAAACAATAAAAGCTCAATGAGAAGAAGAGACAAGGGAGAATAGAAGGAGAAAAAAAGACTAAGGTTTGCTCTTTAGTTACACGAGACAATTTCAGTTTTCATTCAATTATGAGTTTATTCGAAAGACTAATTCTCTTGTTGACAACAGGGTCTTATTGTAGACAAAAAGGTTCAAGACTGAACCACACTTTTCATACGCTTGTTTTAGAGGTGTTGATTCATCCTTGATAGTCTGTGTATTCTTGTATGTTTGTGAATTATTTTTCATGGCTGATAAAGGATATATTACAGAGTTAATATGGCATGAGTTTGTGGCAAGCTGATCCATATTATTAATTTCAGTTTTACTTTACTGTCAAAGTCTTTTTGTATGGTGTTCATCGAAGATATTTAAATAAGACTTTGGTCCATATCCTCGCAGGGGTTTTGTAAAGAGAAAAACACTATCAATATCTTAGAGTGAAATAAAATCAGATTGTTATTCTGTCTCATACATGTGTTTTCGTGACTTGGTTACTTTTTTTCTTTTGATCTCCATGTTTACTTTATCATAAAATCTATGTACATTCGAGTAGATTTTATAAAATTTATTTGATATTGAAACATGTTTAAATTATAAAATCAACCTTAGTCCTTGTAATTAATACTTGCAGATTGAGTGAATATTTTGAGGCTATAAACCCCAGGTGACATTCCCAACTATCTTGTCCTAGCCAGGCAAGATCTAAAAATGATTGAGTAAGGTAATCCATACCTTTTCCTCAACATTTATTTGCGACCATACTCGAGATATCTTGTTTATGACTCTTTCACTGTTTTTTCTCACGACAATACCTTCTACAAGGCAACCCAATATTGAACACGGTCTTAAAGACTAGACCAACATTTCCTTGACTTTATTCAACACTATCTTAGAAACTGCTAATACTTGGGATGATCTTAAACTCTCATGGGAAGTAATTGAACAAGATATAAGTATCCGTGAACGCTGGGAGGCCAGGCAAAGGTAGCCTAGAAATCAACTGTAGCCCTCCTTTTCCTAAATTTTGATCTTCTTTTTCATGTCCTCAAATCCTCGCATCTCTAGAAGAAGAAGAGGATTGTCTCCTGAAGCCACTCCTATCACTAAAATAGGAAGGAAGAAAGACATTTTTTCAACCCAACAAGGTACTCTAAGGAGAACTTTGTTTGATTATGCTATTTCACCCTTCTCACCCTCACCCATCATTTTCAAAATGGAATCTGTGGGTGGCTTTGGTGGTACTGGAGGTGCCTCATCATCTCAACCTTCGACCTCATCAATAATTGATAGTTTATATAGCCATCAGGTTCCTGTCCAATCTACTACCAACCCTATTAAGATCATACATAAGTATGGGTTTTTTCTATTCGAGGAAGATGCTACTACTACCCCATGTCACATATCCTCTCCCTTGAACCTAGCACAAACTACTCGTTCATTACCAAAATTTACGATAATCTACCTGAGTTTTCAGGAACTAATACAGTCACTACAAATGAACACTTGGTAGCATTCTCTAATGCCTGTCACAATATCAGAGCTAATGATAATGATACTTGCATGCATTTATTTATCAATTCTCTTGAAGGGAAAGAAACGACATATTTTTTTGATCTCGCTCCCAAGATTCTTTCCACCTGGGAGGAGTTACTTTACTGGTTCAAGTCCACTTATGGGTAGTATAAGAGCCCAACTGAACAATTACAGGAATATAAAAACATTGCGTACAAGGACGGTGAGACTATTAAGTCTTTCAACCTTTGTTTCACTAAGTTGTATAATCAAATCCTTGAACTTATTCGCCCCTAGAACCAATCTACTTTTATGCATTAGTATAATGCTGTACCTTCCCCTTATCAACATAGGCTTGAACAAAAAAGCTATTGAAAATATTGGTTCCGCTCTTCATACTTTTCTAGAATATGAAGAGCAGCTAGAAAGAGCAGGTCTCCCCAAGGGAGACTCGGTTAAACAAACATACATGTCTTTCCTCCTACTATTTGTGCAAGATATGAAAAATCAGATGATAACATATGAACGAAAGGGAAATTTCCCTTCACTTACTCATGGGGCATCATCTTCTTCCTCATCACCTTTTAGGAATACCAATGAAAACAAATTTCAGCCCAAAGCCATCATGTCTCACAGTTGGTGTAACTTCTATGAGGAAAATCATGAAGAAAGTGCTTGTGAGGTTAAGAAGAGTGCCAGAGATAAAATCTTTGGCAAGAAGCCCAAAACCACCATTGTTGTTCTATATTGGGCAGAATCGAAAGATGTTATGATAGTAAACACTAGGAACAAATCCTATGCTTCTAAAGGAAATCATGACCCTCCTCGTACTTCTTCTAGTCCAAGCTCATCTTCACAAGCTACTATTGTACAAGCTACCAAAACTCCTGATAGTCAAGGAGTTCCATCCCTTCTTTCCTCTTCCAAGTATAACATTCTCAACCAATTTTCTAATATCAAGGCCGATGCTACTCTTTTGGACATGGTTGTTTTCCCTGAACAACAAAAGCATCTCAAGAATTTTATGGGAGGAAAAGCTTCCACCATATCCAATGTTTCTAAAGAGGCAAAAGAAGAGGATTCCATTGTAAATAAAATAGGTGTAAATAATTTTAGACACCCTGTAAAAAACCCTCCATTTTTCATTTCTGTAAAAATTATGGACAAAATATCCCATTGTTGCCTAATTGACGACAGTTTGGGTCCAAGCGTAATGTCAAAAATCATCATGGAAGAGCTAGTATTATCATGTAATAATGAAAATTCTAGAACCATGCTCTCCTATAATAGTTTACAATAGTCAACTATAGGTGAAATCAAAGACGTGACTTTAGTTCTATGTGCACATCCTGAAATAAGGACAACCCTCAACATCTAGGTAATCGACATGCCAATAAGTAACTATTCTATCATCTTAGGAAGAGATTGGAAAGCCTTGACAGGTGGATATCTTTCACTTGAAGTGACACACTTATCTGTTCCTCAGAATGGAAAGAATATTATAGTCATAAGGGAAGGAAGAATCTCACCATACATAGAGGGCATTCCACATAATAATGTAAACTATGTTGAGGAAGACTTAGGAGTGTACTCCATCTTTGCAGATGAGGGTGACAGTACCCCATAACAAATTGATCTGGAAGATGGTATGTGGCACATGCACTTCGATGGCTCATGCTCCAACGAAGGTAATGGAGCTGGAATTATATTATACTCACCTATAAGTAAAATTCACGACCTTTCTTATAGGTTAGAATTTTCTTGTACGAGCAATGTCACCGAGTTTGAAGCATTATTGATAGGCATTGAAAATGCTTATAACTTAGGTTGTGGACACCTTACAGTTTTTGGGGACTTTGAACTCGTTGTGAACCTTGTACATAAAATCTACTCTCCTAGCAATAAGTTGATGAAACGCTACACCCAAGCTGTTTGGACGCTTATCTCGAACTTATTATCATTTAACATCACTCATGTTAAAAGGGAACTTAATTCAATGGCTGACAAGTTAACTGTATTTGCAACATCTCCCACTTGACAACTTCTGCCTCAAAGACCTGATTGTACTTTTCAATGTTTATATCACCCTCACATTCCTGATAATCTAGAGTCATGGAAGGTCTTCCCTAGTGATGAAGGCATCTATGCTTTCATACAAAATAAACCATTTAAGCACAAGGAGATTATATCCATGGAAAACAACAAAATTCCGAAAGGATTGACTCTTCTTGAAAGTTCATTTTTGTCGAGTGATGTAGGCAATTAAGAAACACATAAAGAAGAGGAGTCAAAAAGGAAAGTGGGTGAAACCTTTTCTTTAAACATTGGAACACCCGATTCCCCCAAGAATATTAATATAGGTGCCCAATGTACTCATGAAGAAAAGCTAAAATTCACTGAGCTACTTCGTGAATTTCAAGATGTTTTTGCTTGGTCATATGAGGATGTTTGTGGTTTTGATCCTACTCTCATACAACATGCCATTCCTATCAAGGAAGGGATAAAACCAGTTAGGAAAAAACAAAGTCCCATTAATCCCTCACTTGAAGCTACTATTAGGAAGGAGTTGGAATTTTTTTTGAAGGATGGTATAATTTTCCCGGTTAAATATTCTGAGTGGCTTTCCAATTTGGTCCATGTTCAAAAGACAAATGGTCAGATCTGATTGTGTGTTGAATTTCGTGTGTTGAATAGAGAAAGCGTAAAATACCATTTTCCTCTCCTTAACATGGAAATGATTTTACAACAAGTTGCAGGGTCACAAATGATGTCTTTACTTGATGGTTTCTCTGGTTATAATCAGATCAAGGTAAAAATACTGATAGATACAAAACCACTTTCACTACACGTTGGGTCACATTTTCTTATGAACGCATGCCTTTTGGCTTATATAATGCAGGTCCCACCTTCCAAAGAGCTATGCAGATAGATTTTGACGATCTGATCGGTAAGATTATCCAGATTTATCTTGATGAATTAACTGTTTATTCAAAGAACCAATTATATCATTTTGGTCATCTTAGAAAAGTTCTCATGCAATGCAGAAAGTTCGACATTTCTTTATATCCTTCTAAATCTATTTTTGGCATTACCAAGGGCAAGCTCCTTGGACATATTGTCTCTGATTCAGGAATAAGCATAGATCCCGAAAGGATTGCTGCTATTCTAAACCTTCCCAGCCCCACTTCCAAAATGGAGGTTCAAGCCTTTATGGGCATTATCAACTTTGTCCACAGATTTGTTCATGACTTTGCTTTAATGGTCAAACCAATTCATAATCTTCTAAAGTAGGATCGCTCCTTTTCTTGGATTGAAGACATCGAAAATGATTTCGTAAGGATTAGGAAGGCAATTAGTTCCGCACTGGTTTTGGCAAAACCATAATTTGAGAAATATTTTATCATATACACTAATGCCACTGAGGAAGTAGTTTCTGCTATTCTCTTACAATGTGATGACCAGAATAATGAAAAACCAATAGCTTACATGAGTAAAAGCTTATCAGATGATGAATTCAAGTGTTCTTATATCGAAAACCATGCTTTTGATCTTGTTAAAGCTGTGGAGAAATTTCACCACTTTATCCTAGGCAAGCACACACAGGTAAAAGTCCCTTTGCCTGTTGCCAAGTTTTTTCTTTCACAAAAGCTTGCACATTGGCTTGCCAAAATATAGGAGCATGATTTAACCATCATGAGTTCGAAAACAATTAAGGGATGAGACTTAGCCCTTCACTTAGCTCAAAATGCTGAAGCAAGTGAAGAAATTGATGATCATGATAATCCTCTTTCAACACTGTTTTATATTGAGAGTCAAACCCTTTCTATAGCTGAACATCCCTGGTATAAAAATATGGTGTATTACTTGCAATATTAGAAATGCCCAGATGACTTAGATACTCATCAAAGGAGAAGGATCCGTCTTGAATATTCCAGACATATTATTTTAGGAGGCTTTTTGTTCAGGAGATCTACTGATGGTATATTAATTCGATGTGTGAATAATGAGGAAGCACATAAATTTTTACAAGAAACTCATGGATCTTCAGATTCTGTTATTCAAGTTGGTGACCACTTTTTTGCTAAAACTACTGCTTTTAAAATCATAAGAAAAGGTTATTATTAGCCTTCAATTTTTGGATATTCTTATAACTTTTGAAGATCTTGTGACAAGTGCCAAAAATTCGCTGGGAAATAATATATTTTTTCCATGCCTTTGCAACCTGTCCTCCTTGATTTTCCTTTTTCTAAATGCGGTTTGGACTTTATTGGTCCTATTATTCCTCCATCTTCAGTAGGGCAGGTTTTTATCTTGACAACCACATATTATTTCACTAAATGGACTGAAGCTATCCCACTTAAACACTCACAGGATGAACATGTAATTTTTTTCCTGGAAACTAATATTTTCTCCATATTTGGCATTCCTTTAGAGATTATTACAGATAACGGTCCCACTTTTATTTCCGCTAAATTGACTTAGTTTTTAGCTAAATTGGGGGTCAAACATTTCACCTCATCAAATTATTACCCTCAAGGAAATGGGAAATCTGAGTCTACTAACAAAAATTTGGTTAGGATCATAAAGAGGCTCATCGAAGATAAGCCTCGTCAATGGCACACCCTCCTCACTTATTCCCTTTGGGAAGATCACACTACTACCAAGGTAAGCACATGTTGCACTCCCTTTTAGCTTGTCTATGGTCAAGAAGCTATTTTTCCTACTGAATTGGTACTTTCTTCTCTACGGCTGATGCTACAGATCGAAGAATTAAATTCTTCCAATGTCCCTCAAAGGATAAATGCATTGTTAGCTTTAGAGGAACAAAGAATGTTTTCTTTGGAAAACATAAAGAGAAGACAACAAACTGTGAAGAAATATTTCAACAAAAGTGCAAAAGATTTCGAATTTAAAGTAAATGAGAAAGTCTTGCTTTGGGACTTGGCCCATGCTGGCAGAGGAAGACATTCGAAACTTCAAAAATTATGGTTTGGGCCTTTCAAAATCACTTTTGTCCTGGGCGCAAATTATTATCTTCTAAAAGACTTGGAAGAGTGATTATTTTCCTATAGTACCAAAAGTTCCCACTTGAAACATTATGTGGAACCAACTTGAAATATAAATGCTGCATGGAAGTCACTGTTGTATTATAGTTTTTTGTTTTTTGTTTTGGTTTTTTCTTTGTTGATTTATTCATTTTCTGCTGTTTTTCTTTTTGTTTATCATAAATAAAATTTGGATTAGTTTCGCCACAACAATGATATTCGGTAAGTATAATTGATCAATAACAATCAAGTTAGACAACTATCATGATGTCCTCCTTATAGACATCACTGAAATTTCACTCTGCTTCCAACACTGCTATTAGATAGATGATTGGATTTTCATCCCCACTTTCTGCTATCCCTTTCTTCCCTCCACCCTGCGATTCAAAAGAGCATACCATGAAATTTTCTCCTTAAAACAAGAAACACTTTTACTGTGAATGATCAAATGTTATGCATACAGGACAAAACCCCTCATACGTAACACTTTTCATGAGTTATTCCCAAAATCCAAGATCATTTTTCCCCTTAAACCACCTCACTCCCCCTGTTGCATAATCATCATGGTAAATAATTCTTTGATCTACAATTCACCTGGTCTGCAAATCCAAACATTCTAAGTTCTTAATCTGTTGGAAACAAATTTCCCTGTGGAGTCGCCAGTTTGTTGACGCTTAAAAGTGCAATGTTGGATACTATGCTCGCAAATGATTGCGAAACTTTATTATTTAACTATATTAATAATATACTAGTAGGTGGGACCCCATTGTTTAACTTATGGCACTATGATGGAGAAGCAACACTTATATTTTGTTTGCCTATGTATTGATTGTGGCACAATTTCTACAACTAATTTTCTTCAAATCATGGTTAAAATGCTTATGATAATATGTTGTGGGCAAGGTGATTAAAACAATGAACAATATGGTCTTGATTATCTCTCACGAAATATGATTACACTACCTTTTGGATGAAAGAAATACACTCCAGTTTTAATTTTGATATTGTATATTGTCCATAGCAAAAATTGGATGATCACCTCTACCCTTGCTACTATTGTTATGCACATTGGTTGAGTTTTAATTTGGTTGTGTTCCTAGTAAGTTGTCATATGAGAAGAATTTATAGTGGCAAGGGGTGGCACACTTTGGAATATCATGCACTTTGCATAATGTAACATGACAAGTTTGGAATATTTGGTTGTATTAATGGTTTTAAATGTTAATGGTATGGTGAGATGGCTAGTGGGCTTGGCTCGTACTAAGCCATGAATGGAAATCTGAAGGAAGAAGTGACATGCAGTAAATGCACATCACTCAAACTCACCTCAAGCCCGCCACCCTAGTCATTCTTGCATTTTTTCTTTGTTAGTTGCTGCTGCTCCACCTTTCCCGGTCATGTAGGAAGTATACAACCTTGGTTTTTCTCCTTACGCAATATTTTACAGATATGGGGTTTTCTTACTTTTCCATCCATGAAATTTTCTCTGTCCTTAAATCAAAATGTTGGCTTTGGTTGCTCGAGGTCCGTGTAATTCTCAAGATGTCATTATGTTTTTTTGGAACTATGTATTTGTGGTTGCATCCTTAGTTTACTGTGGTGATTGTTCTGAGACCGTTGGCATTAAAAAATGATCACGGTGTCTTTGTTGTGTGTAAATGTTTGCAAATATTTGCTGAGTAAAAGTTGTGGTTGAGCCTGCCTTGCCTATGGTTCTGTATTGTGTGTTTGGCCTCTCTATTTAAATGGGTTATCTCAGCCTTACCTCTGGGGTTTTTGAATACCCCACCTATATATTGACATTGCTGGTCTCTGTGGTTAGTATAGTTGGGCCATAATTTCGACCATGTGAACATTTTTGTGAACTATGATGATGGACTAGAAACTTCCATGCCTTTTTCTGGCCAAGCCCTCAGTTGTTAGCCCGCCTTCTCATGACCTCCTTGTCACTATTGCGTGGTGAACCTTATGCAAATATGAGGACATTGCTTACCCAGATTTTGGTAGGAGCACTATTCGTGCTATTTTGGTTTGGGCATGGGTTTTAATTGGTCACTTTCTTGAAAATTGTGGAAAGAGTCGATACTCACCTATGCATTGGAATTTATAGTTTATTGAAGCTTGTGTTCCCGATAACAAATGCTATTTATCTTGGAAAAATCGTCATGTTTTATTGTTAAGAAAGCACTTGTGTTTGAAAAGTCTGATGGTCGAATTGAGTAATATTGCCCAGAACGAAGTTCAAAGAAGTTGCATTAAACAAAGGTTTGATTGATGGATATGAGTTTTGTTTTGGGAGCACTGTGTGTGACCCTGTGGGTTTTAAAAGACCATTGCTGGGGTTGATGTTATGAATCATGGCTCATCCACTCTAAGATTATTGTTGTATTCCTGTAGCGATTATGATGTTGTTCATCATTTCTGTTATATAATGATAATATTGTTATAACAATTAATGTGGTTAAATATTTCTGGGCATATCAGATAGTTTACTGTGTAAAACAATTCAGAGGCCAACGCGCAATTTTGTTAAAGAAAGCTTCAGTTTGGGTTATTGTTTTTGAAACATAATATTGTTTAAGCTTCAAAATTTTGGGCAAAGATATATTTTGATTGCATCAGAGATAACATGTTTTGATTTTTCACTTGAACAATATCTGTAAAATTTCCCCATCATTCTACCATTTTTCGCTAATTACACTCCCTCCACGATCCTGATTTCACTTATTTCATCCCTATTCTGTGATATAAATTTTAAAAGAGAAGTCTGTGTGGAAGTGAAAGGAACATAACATAGAAAGGGTTGAGGACTAATATTCTTGATATTTTTATATACACAGTTAATTGTTTGGTTAATTGTTGAACAATATTCGTATATTGATTCCCTCCATGATACCATTTTCCGCTAATTTCACTCCCTCCATACTTCCCACGAACCTTATCATTCAATTTTCACATGGTAATTAATGAATGATGTGTTATCGATGGATTTTCATGTATCTCGTGTCAATTTTGGATCCAACTTTTGACTCATGTAAGTAGAGTGTCATGTATGGTTTATTAAGAGCTTCATTACTGAAAAACTGTTGCTACAGGATGAAATTTTTTAGTAGAGGCAACAATGGTTAAAATAATAGAGGCAGGGGAAATTGGAATCGAGGCCATAAGAGGCCCAGATTTTCTATCCATTTTGACGCTGACCCGCAAGAATTGAACTAGCTATTCCAATATGGGTTCTTTAATTGGGTTGGCCATGGGATAATTCACCCTCGACAATAAAGACCTCCTTTCTAGCTTCCTCAAGATTTTCCCATCATTCCCGTTCCTCCACATGTGTCTTTGCAACCCGAAGTCCCCACGGATGACGGTTGGCAAGACATTGTCCACTAGCCTGTCTCTGACCATTGTGGTTGGCCCACTATGCCATTGCCTTTACCACCACCTGTTAATCCCAATTTCCAAATTGCCTGTGCTGTTTCGCCAGTTCAGTCTTCACATGCTAGTAAGAGATTGAAAACTAATATTCCCCAACTTGTGCAAGATAAAGGAAAATCAATTGCCTCCCCTTCTTCTCCCTCCACCGATTCCTCTAAATCAGTGTCTTCCCTCCTTCATTTAAAGTATGTCTACTCCCATGTGATCAACGAGATACAACCACAATGGTCCAATCAACCACGAGCTACTTCAGAAAAGTCTAAGGGAAACAATAGTGAAAAAAGGAAAATTACCTCACAAAGTGGAAAATATGGTTTTTAAATTATGTTTTATGTGATTCAGTTGACGATGACATTGTTTAATGGTTTTCAACATAGTTTGGACAACAAGCCCTATTTTTGATATTTTGTGGATAATGTGGATATATATTCTTTTTGGATATAATATAAATTATTGCCGATATTTAAATATCCAGTTTAAAGGATATTCAAGGGAGTTACAAGGGTGGCATATGGTCAAAATGATTATCTTTTGTGTGTTATATTTCATGATTTAAAAAGAAGAAATTATGGGAGTCACAAGGGGTCCCACCTACGTATTTATTATTAATTAAGACCCTTAAATATATTAATATTATTTATTTCTCCTAAATTAATTAGTTAAGTTAAACCAACTTAATTAAAGAAAGTAGTTGATCTACTTCAACTTATTGGGAAAGAATAAAATCTCAATGAGAAGAAGAGACAAGGGATAATAGAAGGAGAAAACAAGACTAAGGTTTGCTCTTTAGTTACATGAGATAGTTTCAGTTTTCGTTCATTATGAATTTATTCGAAAGCCTAATTCTCTTGTTGACAACATGGTCTTATTGTAGACAACAAAGTTCAAGACTGAACCACACTTTTTAGACGCTTGTTTTAGAGGTGTTGATTCATCCTTGATAGTTTGTGTATTCTTATCTGTTTGTGAATTAATTTTCATGGCTGATAAAGGATATCTTGCAGAGTCAAAATGGCAGTAGTTTGTGGCAAGCTGATCCAGATTGTTAATTTCAGTTTTACTTTAATGTTGGAGTATTTTTTTATGGTGTTCATCATATATCTCTAAATAATACTTTGTTCCATACCCTCGCAGGGGTTTTGTAAAGAGAAAAACACTTTCAGTATCTCAGAATAAAATAAAATCAGATTGTTATTCTGTCTCATACATGGGTTTTCATGACTGGTTACTTTTTTGCTTTTGATCTCCATGTTTACTTTATTGTAAAATATGTGTACATTCCAATAGCTTTTATAAAATTTATTTTATATTGCAACATATTTAAGTTATAAAATTAGTCTTAGTCCTTGTAATTAATACTTGCGGATTGAGTGAATATTTTGAGGCTATAAACCCCAGTTAACATTACCAACTGTCTTGTCCTAGCCATGCAAGATATGAAAATGATTGAGTAAGGTAATCCATACCTTTTCCTCAACACTATCCACCTTATATCATGGATTATTTTGTTTTAGGGGATTTTAGAGAGATAAGGTGCTAGGATTGTCTCATGTATATAAAAGAGGGTTTCCTCATTTGTAAATCATAACTCATCTTGTGGAGAATCAGTTCTACACTTGTCTCCTATCTTTCTTATTCATCATGGATTACTTATGCACACTTTCTTGGAGATGATTTAGTGTATGCTGTTAGCGATAAAAAATGACTTGAAAATTATTTCCAAATCACATGATAAGAGGAGCTTTAGGTAGAAGATTTATTTTTAGGTTTGAAAGTCATGAAGTCTTTGAGAAAGGCTTATAATCATATCACTTCAATAAAATGAGGATTTCACCTCATGAAATAGACCAAAAGTAAATTTTATATTTCGACAACTAAATGGTAATTTTACAGTGTTGTGAGTTGTCGAAATTCAGGGCTTTTGGCAGCTAAATCAGATTTTCAAGGGCAAATGAGCTGTTGAAAGTGCAGAAGAGTTTGTTTTTACTATGCCGAGTCATCATTTTCAAATGATGATTCTGAGCGACTGGAGAATCATTTTGTGAAATGGGAAGAGGATTTTGTTACTAAAAACTCAAAGAACAATAACCTCTCTCAATTTTACTACAGATGTCATATATTGGGAGAATTGAATTCATCTTTAAGCCCTAATTTTCGGATCTCAAAATTTCCCTGTTTGACACATGTTTTTGAAATGAAGATCCTGGGAAAATGAAAATGAATATCCAAGAACTGAGATAGGGTTTTTTTCACAACAAAACAATATTCAAAAACCTCTTTCAGTTTTCCAAATTATGTTTTTATTTGAGAGATATAGGTGAATCTTTGAGAGGAATATTTCCAGGTTTTCAGTAGCATAATCGAAATAATAACACACAGTTAGCTGCCGAAAATCAGGGCTTTCGACAACTAACTTGCATTTTTCAAGACAAAGGAGTTGTCGAAAGTGCAGACACAGGCATAATGATAGTCTTTTTGCTTAGATCGAATATTTCCGCTGCCAAATCATTTGAGGAAGGTTCCAAATGAATGATAAGATTAAAATGGATAAAGATTACCCTCTTCTTCAAAGTTTTGAGGCTTATACAAAGGATAATACGGTCAAAGGTTATCCAATTTTGGTTAAATATTTGCCCAACTGTCAAGGAAGGATTTCAAGTTACCTTATCATCTCCTTGAAGACTGCTGAAGATGTTGAAGACAAGATTATGATAAGGGGTTGACTCCTTAAGATAGGATTTGATCCTACTTTCTTGTAAACTCTTTTGATTAATACTATTCTTAGTATTTCAGATCCTCTTTGATAGGATCTTAGATTATGATGTAAAGGATATAAATCCTATGCTTTCAAAGTAATAGGGGTTCAAGTCTGGAGAGACTGATACTACACTACTTCTGTAATAGACTTTCTTTATAATATAATACCGATCACAAGTTTCTCTCATTTATTGATGTCAGATTTCCATTTCATTATTTTCCTGTACTTTCATGGTTGTTATTGATCTATGTTTGTCTAATTGCTGGTGGCTGTCATCTCATCCCGCCAATTCATAAACATTGATTGATTATTAATCACTGCTATCTTTATTCAACCCATCATACATATGATTTGGTTGATAAGCATAGCCTTCTTCACCCACTAGTAAGCTA
The DNA here is from genome assembly GCA_010110895.2 of Picea sitchensis. NCBI lineage: Eukaryota > Viridiplantae > Streptophyta > Pinopsida > Pinales > Pinaceae > Picea > Picea sitchensis. The sequence continues at coordinate 57,047 of SNQJ01S0040427.1, forward strand.
TCCATTTGATTATTGATTCTTGAGAGCATTGTCTCATATAGTTGTACATATTTGACTGTCTTAACACCAATCCAGTAGGTTAGTATTTCCCATTTGATCCAAACAAAAAACACCAAATCATTTACACTTTAATTTACCAAGCATATTTGACTTACAACCTCAAAGAGTTTATTGGAGAGATAACAAATTGGCGCCGTTGCCGGGGAGAGGAGATTGAAGCTCAAGTTCCTTGGGAGACGACATAGATCTAGTTTTGATGATAGACAAAGCCTAGACATTTTCTTGGTTGTAATTATCTATCTGGCGACTCCATGAAGAACGGATTCAGTGGCGACTCCATTGTTCAGAAATTTGTTGGTGACTTCACTGGTATGAAATGAACAAGAGGTATGCATTTTGCAATTTCTCAAGCATTTATGGTTACCCTCATCCAGTACCTAGTAGAGATGAATGGGAATGTAGTATTCCTAGATTTCGAGGAGAAGAATGGGAAGTGCCAACTGAACACTTGCTGGATTTTCATGATTTTATTCATCGTCTTGGAATTGTACATGAGGACGTTCAAATTAAGCTTTTCAGGTATTCATTAGAGGGGATTGCCCTTGATTGGTGCAGATCTCTTCCAGCTTCAAGCATTCACTCATTGGAAAGTTTTCATTATGCTTTCCATTTGTTTTGTAAAGATGAATTTCCAGCTGAAAGTCTCTTTGAAGGTTGCTGTGATGAATTCGAGAAGCAAGTTCAATAGGAAGTAGTCTTTTCTTCTGTTTGTCAAGGTGAAAATTATATTGTTAAGGAATATCTTCATGATACAAATAAGAATTGCATAGCTGTAGATGCATCATACCTTATCTCTGTTGTACCTGCTGCCTTTGATTTGCACGAAGGAACAATTAGAGATGAAGATTTTCTGAACTTTTTCAAGAGGTTGCCTACGATATTTTTTCACCTGTGATTGGAGAGAAGGATCTGAGCATTGCTTGTATTTCTTTGCAAGATACAGAGGTTTTCTGTTCACCTATTTTTGATAAGTATGCAGATGGAGAAGAGCAGATTTCTACATCAAATAAGGTTGACTTGAGAAGCAGTCAACCAATATATGACATTTATGAATCTAATTTCAACGAACCTTTTTCTTTTCCCACTAAGGAACAACTTCATGTTGTAATCAACCATTCCATGTTTGCAGAAGACATTGAATATAATGAGTTTAATCTGGCTAAAGATTTCAGGTCTTCTCTTCTGTTTATAATGCCTCATGAACAAAAAATTGAAATCACCTACGAAGACAATATCAAAAAAGAAGGGATTATCAGTCAAATCATCTCACAGCTACTTTTAGATTTGCAGGAACCAGTTTATGGCAGCTATATATCAGAGGTTGAAGAAAGGATTGAGCAATAAGTAGAGTTAACTTCTTTCTATGATCCGGTAGCCATTTATATGGAGTTATGTTTTTCATAAGTCTTCAGTTGTGCAATCTTTGGAACTAAGGCAAATGATGATTGTAAGTATGCTCTGCAAGTTGAAATTCTGCTGCACGACATGAAGTGTTCTCTGAAATTTATATGCATGCAAAGGATTCTTGTAATTAGTCTGATGTTATCATGGCTTCATTGGAAGCATGATGTCACATGATGAGCCAATTTTTATGGTTAGGAGTAGGAGAAGATAAGAAAATAAGCTCTTCATCTGAGCAAGTAGATTCTTCTAGTTATTGGTTGTTGAATAAGCAGGCAGGCTACATGATGGCTACAGGTTACAGGGGATCAGTTCTAAGGTCTAGATGACTCCATGCCCAATGAAATACTGACTCCATTCCCAATGGAACACTAGACATTAAGTTCAGTTTTTATTTTCCAGGAAAGGCATTAGATCTGTGGTTCTTGGAAACCTCACAGGGAAGTATCCATCCCAGTTGGAGCCAGATGTTGGCGACAAAAAATGACTTGAAAATTATTTCCAAATCACATGATAAGAGGAGCTTTAGGTAGAAGATTTATTTTTAGGTTTGAAAGTCATGAAGTCTTTGAGAAAGGATTATAATCATATCAATTCAATAAAATGAGGATTTCACCTCATGAAATAGACCAAAAGTAAATTTTAGCTTTCGCCAGCTAAATGGTAATTTACAGTGTTGTGAGCTATTGAAAGTCAGGGCTTTCGGCAGCTAAATCAGATTTTCAAGGGCAAATGAGCCGTTGAAAGTGCAGAAGAGTATGTTTTTACTGTGTTGAGTCATCATTTTCAAATGACGATTTTGAGAGATTGGAGAATCATTTTGAGAAATGGGAAGAGGCTTTTGTTATTAACACCTCAAAGAAAAATAACCTCTCTCAATTTTCCTACAGGTGTCATAGATTGGGAGAATAAAATTCATCTCTAAGCCCTAATTTTCGGATCTCAGAATTTCCCTGTTTTACACATGTTTTTGAAATGAAGATCCTGGGAAAATGAAAACGAATATCCAAGAACTGAGAGAGGTTTTTTCTCACAACAAAACAATATTCAAAAACCTCTCTTAGTTTTACAAAATATGTTTTTATTTGAGAGATATAGGTGAATATTTGAGAGGATTTTTTCCAGGTTTTTCGACAGCATAATCGGCATAATAACACACGGTTAGCTGCCGAAATCAGGGCTTTCGACAACTAACTTGCATTTTTCACAACAAAGGAGTTGCCGAAAGTGAAGAAACATGCATAATGATAGTCTTTTTGCTTAGATAAAATATTTCCGTTGCCTAATCATTTGAGGAAGGTTCCAAATGAATGATAGGATTAAAATGGATAAAGATTACCCTCTTTTTCAAAGTTTTGAGGCTTATACAAAGGATAATAGGGTCAAAGGTTATCCAATTTTGGTTAAATATTTTCCTAGCTATCAAGGAAGGATTACGAGTTACCTTGTCATCTCCTTGAAGACTGCTGAAGATGCTGAAGACCAGATTATGATAAGGGTTTGACTCCTTAAGATAGGATTTGATCCTACTTTCTTGTAAACTGTTTTGATTAATACTATTCTTAGTATTTCAGACCCTCTTTGATAGGATCTTAGATTATGATGTAAAGGCTATAAAGCCTATTCTTTCAAAGTAATAGGGGTTCGAGTCTGGAGAGACTGATACTACACTACTTCTGTAATAGACTTTCTTTATGATATAATACAGATCACAAGTTTCTCTCATTTATTGATGTCAGATTTCCATTTCTTTTTTTTCCTGTACTTTCATGGTTGTTATTGATCTATGTTTTTCTAATTGCTGGTGACTTTCATCTCATCCTATCAATTCATAAACATTGATTGATTAGTAATCATTGTTATCTTTATTCAACCCATCATACATATGATTTGGTTGATAAGCATAGCCTTCTTCACCCACCAGTAAGCTATCCATATGATTATTGATTATTGAGAGTGTTATCACACAGTTTGTAGGAAAGGTCTAAGTAGATAGAAGGCAAGGCTCAAACTGGCATAACAGGAGCTTCCCCACCCACTGTCACCTCTATGGGGAGCTCTATCTATTTAGGGTGGCTAATCCCAAGGGAGACGTCCCTGGTAATCTGGGGTTCTAAAGGAAAAGGGTCAAGGGTTTAAGAGATCAAAGGTTAAGGTAAGCTTTTCCTTTAACAGATTACTGCTAAATGGATAGTCAAAAGAAGGTAATTCCACTGAGAAATGCACCTGCTAGCGAGACAAGTCAAATGAAACTAAAACGTGCTGCAGTGGTTAGTACTTCAAAACATTAATGACTATCTTTAACACTTATGAGCAATATTAAATGTAATTATTGACGAAGTCAATGATTGCAAATAAAGACAAAGGATTATAATACTTCTTCAATAAATAAAAAGTGACACTTGCATCCAATGTATAAAATCAATCTTTATTATGTCACAATGCAATAAATATGCTCATACACCAATATTGTTGCTGCGTCACTATTGTAGATTTAGGGTGACGTCAACCCTATTATTAGGTCAATTTTGAAGACAATGAGAGGAACGTTTTATCAAATAATCTTATGAATATGATCACTAACTCAAAGTCTATTAAATAGATGACCATGCCACAACGTTTCAAAGCCAAACAAAGGTTAAAACAAGTGTGACATCACCTTAGGGTTAGGGTAAGTTAGCTAGACAAAGAGGTGAACGTTTTGCCAAATTAACCAATGAAAATGCTTAAAACCTCTATGGCTATCAAGGGATGAGTCAGCCGCAACTTTTAGACCAAACAAAAGTTTAAATAAGGCAAGACATCATCAGAAATTAGGGTTAGTCTAGACGCTAGGGTTAGTAGGGTTTCAATTCAAGAAAGTTTGAAAGAGTTGGTTTAACACAAAAGACTCAACGTTTTGATTTTAGACTAGTGCCTTAGGGTAAATGGAGTCAAGGAGTAAGGCTAATGGCTTGGGAGAATCTAAATCAATGGAGTCAAGGAGTAAGGCTAATGGTCAGAGAATCTAAATCAAGGACGGGAGATAGGCTTTGGTAGTGCCGCAGTGCTGTGGCCACAAAGTCAAACTCCTAAGGGGAGGAGGCTCATTCGTTGCAAAAAGCAAGGCCTCATGCTCCTCCCTCTTCTTAGAACTCTTTAAGCAAAATCGCTAGCTTCAAACTATAAGTCTAGGGCTGGTGCTGCTTGGGGACAAGGATTTCAAACCCCAAGGTCAAAACCCTAGGTGTAAAACTAAATTAGGCCTAGGACGCCTTCCTCCTTCAACTTATAATTCAAATCTAACCTAGAAAAAAGAATGGCTAGTGTGCCATGGCTAGGCTAAACCTTCTTTTTATCAATGGTCAAACAAGTTTTTATCATGGGGACATGAAGCAAATGACCTACTTGTGTGTGTTTGCTCCTGTGGGTTTCAATGATTAAGCATAATAATAACAATGTAACTATACATGTAAGATATTTAATCAACAAATCATTCAATAAAGAAGTTTTGTATGAAAAAAACACTTACAAATTCATGAAAGCTTATCAAAACCCTAGTTGTAACACCTTCCAATGATAAAAACACCACATGCATGCCAAAGATGATCCTTCCAAGTGTAGTGCCTCACCCAAGAACAAATACTCAAGACAAAAGATAAAAGAGATCACTCTCACAAGAGAGCAAATTGTGTTATGTCAAAATGAGGAGTGGCCCTCTCTTTTATATTATCCAAATGACTCAATTACAAAATAGGTCATTAAAAATAGCTCTACAAGGCTGACTTTATCATTATTCAATCATTTGCCAAGCATTAAATGCCTAAAATTCCTAAATGAGCTAAAATGGAGACGTCAGTCCCCTAAAGGGAAGACATTGGCCCCTTCGTAGTAATCATCATCATCCAACAAGCAAAAACGTTGGCCCCTCTCCGCTCCTCGCAACTCATGTGTGACAAACAAGCCCGCACGCCATATCTCGCCTCCTGTAAATGTCCACCGTCCCTGGTGGCGCCCTATCCATCAAGGCCATCATCCCATCTCCAAGGGGCTGATCCCATAGGTCAAATCTCACAATAACGCCCCGGCTGAGGGTGTCCTTCTTCTTCTCTGTGCATTGGCTCATCACAATGTTTGTCCTGTCTCTGCCATCCAAGAACCATCTGATGGGCTCTTCACCCCATGGAGGTCCGAGCTAATTATCTCCCCATGCACCGATTCCTTCCGTACTATTCACCTGTATATCCTCAAGACATCAAAGACTACGCCTCCATGGGATCATCAGCCCCAGATATCATAGCAATGTAAATCATATCTCATCATTAAAGTTATCAAACATACACATGAAATCCCTATCATATCATCTATATTCAAAGATATTACACGATCTACTATACAAAGCTGTCCACCGGACAACCTATTGGGCTAATACCCCACAAGAGATGGAAAGTTTCTCAAAGGATCATTCAAGCCATGTAATGAGGTGATATGGTTTTAAGGAATGTCCAGTCATAGTAAGAATTCAAGGGGCGTGTGTCGCCCAGGTGCCTTTGTAGGAGGCTATTGCACTCCTGCCATGGATGCATTTTTCCAAGCCCTATTGCCTTATCTTTATTTATTAGCATTTTTTTCTGTCTCTGACTTAAGGACAAAGGCTCTGGTTTGCGGCTGAAATGACAATATACCTAATCGTACTTGTAAATGAGAAGGTCGCTCTCAAGATGAGACCCCCTTTCTTTTGGACATGCAACCAAAGGTCAATGCCTTGCCGTGGTGACCGTGATAGTGGCAATGTTACATCATAAATACCTATGAACATAATGGGCCTGGCCACAAGGATGAGACCTCCCATCCCTTGGTTAGGTCTTGTTTATTATTATTATTTTTAGGGTCCCTAGTTTCTCATCGAGAGGCTTTGCCTTCTGTGATCCCCCTGCATAAGCATCTCTAGGTTTTATTTCTTATGGCTTTTATCTTTTTAATGCCTACTTTTATGGTCCTTTAGTCCCTTCTTCCCATACAATGAGGTACAACCCCTTCTAAAGGTCATCCTAGCTGCATCTAGGGGAATGGGATGGATGAGCTGGCTATAAGATGTGTGCGATAAGATGGTGGGGAGCGACGATGGTATTCTCGCAAACCCCGGTGGCTAACTAAAACTGATGAATATCATCTGCTAGGCCACCAATCAATTACTCCCAATGGTCAAGTGGATTATGTAAGATCCAAGCAAATAGCCGAATTGGTTGAACTCTAATGTATAGATAAGAAGGTTATAACAATCAAATATGACACATAACATGATAATTTCTAATTAATTAATTTCATGGAGCAAGAGTCCTCTCTTATGCAAGCCCAGCTCTGGTGGTGATGGATGTCATGCACGCTGACAGGACAACGTCATGATGAGAAGAAGAAAGATGGGTCCATCCAGGGCCATGCTCAAGTCAATCTCGCTCTCGGTACTCCATGTCTAGGACCATGTGGGCCTCGAGACATGATCTCCTAGTTATCCCTAGATATTGGGGATAACAGAGAGCATTGTCTCATCTGGTTGTACATATTTGATTGTCTTGAAACCAATCCCATAGGTCAGTATTTCCCATTTGATCCAAACACAAAACACTAAATCATTTACACTTTAAGTTACCAAGCATCTTTGACTTACAACCTCAAAGAGTTTCTTGGAGAGATAACATATGGTTTTCAAGTTTCTTGTTGATGATTTCATGGTTAGGGTTTCTTTGATGCTCATTGATTTGACTAGTAAGTGTTCTTTTAAAGTCTTTGATGGTTTATTCTTGATGTATTAATTATATAATTTATCAAAGTGGTGATAATTGCATGCTATCTTGTAATTTCTTGGACAATATTTCTCTTGAAACCCTAGGAAGGTTTGTAGTAGACTACCTTCCATTGTTATGATTTATTTTAAACTTGTTAAATGACATAAGGGTATTTCTAGGGTTTGTAGTGGACTAACCGAGTCTTATTCTTATAGGTTAAGCTTCTAGGGTTTGTAGAGGACTACTTTGGGGTTTTGAAAAAAATCCATCTTGATCTCTTGATATAGGTCTTTAGAAGACATAGGACGACCTCTTAGGGTTTGTAGTGGACTAGCTTAAGTTTCTCTCCTAAAGGATCAATACCTAGGGTTTGTAGTGGACTACCTTAGGGTTTGGTTCTTGAGTCTTTCTCTTTCCTTTGCTTTCCATAGAAGTTGCATTTTTTACTCCATATGACCAAGGAATCTAGACGACACTAGTCTTTTCTCTTGCAAAGTGACTTAAAACCCTAATCCCCTTCCTCATTTGAAGTCTTATGGTAGATTTAGGTTTTATTGCAATCCGTTTTCAACTTTCAACCACTTGTAGCCTAATGTCTATGGTTTGTGGCATTATTCAACCTAAAATATTCATTGACATCACCTATTGCAAAATTTTCATAGTTTTCAGCCAACTTGGATTTGATGTCTTGCATATTTTGAGGTTTTTTCATGTCATTTACATTTCAGCAAGCAATTGTTACTTGAAACCCTAGTCTAGCTTGCATTTTGGTCCTCTTTATTTGCATGTTTACTAGTCTTAGGGGTTGTTGTATTTATGTTGTTATAACTTTTCATATTGCTGAAATAGTCATCTTTTATTAGAAGTTTTATGATAGGCATATATTTTCTTTTGATTTGTAGTATTTTGGGGCATTTATTTGGCTTCTTTGACTTACTAGTTATCATTTATTTTCCTAAAACACCTCTCACACAAATATGGAATTTCTTTACTTAACCACCTTGTGTTTACCTTGAAACTTGATCTAAGTGGTGGTAGAATTAAGTAACCAATATAGGAGGTTGTAGACTTGATATAATGTTGCTATAGGATTACTTCAGGTTTCCAGTGAAGCCTCCCTTGTGTTAGATTTCAATCCTTCACTAAAACAAGGGAAGTAATTGCTAAGGTGACAATGGCAAGTACTTCCATATGTTACACGTGACTCACATCTTGTGAATACTTTACACAAGTGCTAGATTGGGTAGTAACATGTTGGATAGATTTATAATGGATCAAGCTTTTGATGTTAACTATAGTTTCAAAGAACAAGGCACCAAATAGGTTGAGATAGTTTGTTACAAATTTCTATCACAAGGTGATGTTTTTTACTGCAAATGCAATACTCTCATTGTGATAAGTATGGATGACCAAAATAATGTGTGTGAAAGTTTATTCCATTATGTATTGATTTGATATTTTTACAACAGGGTCTTATTAGAAAATATGATCAAGGACTAGATTAGAGAAGTTGGGAAGCGACATCATTAATAGAGCTATAACATTTGCAACCTTACAAAAAAGTTTTTAATGTTTTTGGTAATGGCCCTAGCATTAGCTTATAATCCATTAGTCATGGATCAAGGATATAATGGAATATCTTAGTAGTATTATCTTGTCAGGTTGAATACTTCTTAGTTAGTAAGGAAGTCAAATTTCGTTGTCCAATCTAAGTGGAAATCTTGACCTTCCCATATAATTTTGGTCATTTTTTCATCCACTAGCCAAACCTAATGGAGATTTGTATTCCACGAGTCTTAAATGATACTTAATTCAATGCCCTACAAATATTTAATATTTGATCATTAAGTTGGAGAGATATATTTCATCATTCCACGTAATATATAACGGGGTCTCATGCATTAATTCGGCTTTTGGCTAGGTTGTGACCTTAAATTAGATTATGTTAGTAACATCTCATAAATCATTTTTTTTTAAAGTGATGTTTATAAGGTCAAAGATTGTCCACTATTTATCAAGAGCTCTAGAACAAATCTAGAACAAATAAGGAAGGGAAGGAGTTTGATGGGAGGCATTATACGGAGGTTGGGGGATGGATTTTGGGAGCTCTGGGATTTGCAGAGAAGGAGGTGAAATTTGTGAGTGGGATTGATACAGTGCACCGGAGTTGTTGGGGGTTTTGGGCACAGGGGCCAGGATATCCGTTGATATCCTGGAGCTAGGGAGCTACCTAGTTGGCAGGGAGGAACGAATTTGGGCAGTGTTCATAAGAGATCAAGGAGGCAAGCTGTGGAAAAAAGGAGGGATAATAGCATCAGGTTCAGGTACTTATTTAAATTTATGCACTGTTTTTCATTATGATTAATTAATTTTATTATCATTGATATATTTGATTGCGAATGTGCTAAATGAAGGTAACTTTTAAATTTTACTGCTATGTTTTAAATAAATGGTTGTTTATAAAATTTGGCTCTTACATTTGGTATCAGAGCCCTGGTTCAAATCTGGAACCAAGGGCCTAAATAAGGGGCTTAGTTATAGTAAATACCTAAATAAAGGTATTAGGGTGAATAAAAATTTGGGCCTTAAGGGCCAAAACTCCAGCCACGCTTAACCTGCACACAAAACATAGAAACTTTAATAAAAATAAAAATAAAATAAATACATGCAATACGAATTTACTGAAGTAAAATGAGCTACATAGGCAAGTTAAGTACAGTCGTTTAAAAAATAAATAGATATGGAACAAATGAAGGAGACTTGGAATTCTTTGTTTAGAAGCAAAGTAAAATCTGAAGATAGCAATAACACAGTAATAAGATAATTACATAGTAATTGACAGAAACAAAACACCGCAAGACAAAATAACTAGCACAATTAGAAACATTTAATTCTCGCATAAAAAAAAAATGCTGGGAGGATACACTGAGTCTCCCGGTAGTCTTCCGTTCATTTTGCATATCTGCAAACGGATTAATGAATTAAAATCAACCTCGCAACTATTTTTCTCAAAGATAATATAGTTACTCTTTTAGCATAAAAAGTGAATACAAGTCTAACAAGATATGAGAAAAAGATCAGATTACCATCACTAAACACTATGAGACCATATGTGAAAGTGTGATTAGAGAAACGAAAATACAAGCACATTAATTTTTCAAAAATGTAAAAAAGTTCAAGTTACAATGGTCAAGTTAAAAGTTGCAACCTTTAGATGTACAAGAAGATTTTGAAACCAAGTGGAGTAAGAATCCAAAAATCACTGGCGATTACACTCCTGGCAAGTCACTCCTAGCATGCATATTCCAGCCCAACACTTGTCTGGCATTTTGCTAGATACATAACTGAGAACATGTTCGTTCCAAGCATCGACGACAACTTTCAAGTCATCGGTTTGCTTGGCTTCCGACAACAGCTTATGCCTCCGAATAATGGAAACAACATCATACAAATGCGAAGGATCTGGAGATGGTTGTTTCTCGTCCGGAAAATGAGAAGCCATAACTTGATATAACAACTGAAGTTTCAACCTCCTGTCGTACATGTTGTGAAAACCCTCTACCTCCACCATATCTTTCGCAACCTGTGCGATAATTGCTCCAATAATATCTATTTCATTAAATAGGCAAAGCAACTAATATACATTAAATATCCATCAAACATTTGCAGAAAACAAGTATAAAGAACCTGTTATAGCTGTTGTAGATTGACTCTGAAAATATTTGCAATGGATAAATCTATGGTTTTGGTTGCAAAAGGGTGCCAACCCACTCATATATTAGCCCATAAAAACCAGGATGAATTTGAAATTTCATAACCGAGATGATCAACCACAGAAATGAAATTTTAAAAGCCCAACACCCTTGCTCATACCCGGATCAAATTCGGATCAAATTATTTTATCCATTTTAATTCCAAGGGAATAAGTCCTATAAGTCCAGGAAGGTCTCGAAGGAGAATAAAAAAGTAAGTAAACATATACACACCAGACATAAGACTTGCAACGCAATGCCTGTAAAAGTCATTGAGAAAATCAGTGTCATGTGTTGATATGTTGATATGACAGTAACAACGTATAATGTAATTCCAATATACAGCCAAAAGAGGGGAAAGAGGAGGAAATACACCGTGTGGTTTAGGTAGGTCATAATATCAATCCCTACGAAATGCCCACATCAATGGCAACGCGGGTTAAATCCCATCACAGGCTAGGGTGTCGAATGCCCTTCCATTTGCATTGTCTTTTACCATGTGTTTAGCCAAAACTACTTGTTCGGTTCAGTCTAAAATTGCAATATAATGCAGGCTCGCTGTTATATTTAGCATACTTAAAGCCATTTTATTTTTATGCAGCTATACCACAAATGCCAGTCACTTACTTGAGCCAGATGCCTATTCGCTTGAAGAAGCAGTTCAGGACTTGGCCGACTTTCTACTCCACTCCGACCCTACTGTTACTCCTGCGACGAATACCCACGTGGGGAAAGAAAGTTTTTTTACTTCTCCTCTATTTCAGAACATAGAGCTGGTGGTCACATTGCCCAGATAACCCGATCTACCGGTCGTTTGCAATACCTTGCGGTGTGATTATCAGATATTATGTACAGGTCGCAGGTTCGATACGTGGCCTGCTAGAAGGAAGTAAGTCAGAATCTCACGTATTCACATAAGTCAGAAGTAAGTCAGAATGAGTGGCATCAACAATATATTAAACATATGCACCAACAACGAGTAATCTGCATTATAAGCTAATCAACAATCCGGATAACAATCTACCTCAAGGTGCCCTCATCCATCATCATCCCACACACAGTCAACACAACCCACATGAAGAGCATAATCCCGACACACTCTTACAAATCTGGATGCTGGAAACCTCGTGAGCCTGGTAAGCAATCCACCCAAGGAGATTTATCAATACACTTTGAGCTACCACGAGCAAAACTGAAGAAATATTCATCCACACGGAAGCACACTAAATCTGAAATTAGTTCAGAAAAGTTAACTGTTGAGAATGCACCTGTTGTTGAGAAACGTTCAGAAATTACAAATGTGGAAAACTCTGGTGCACTGCCAATGTCAATCCCATTCCCTTACCAGAAGTGTAAGGTTATTTTGGAGGAAGCGGGCATGTGGGCTTCATGCGTGCCCGATTTGACTTCTT
>SNQJ01S0040427.1:70688-90990 GCA_010110895.2 Picea sitchensis
TTAGAATATAATGGATGTGCTCGTTTTACCATTGACAATACTATTGTCACCCAACCATAGGCCGAAGCCACCCTCCGAGCACCTTAACCTTGACAGAGAATCATTTCGGAAGAAAACCCTAGGGTAGATAGCCAAACAAAGGGAAACACACCTTTCCCCAAGGATAGAGCATCAACAAGAGTTGATCAGATAGTCCAAACCTTAACCAAGAGATAGTCCAAGCCAAACGTGATCTTCTAGCTGCAGCAGCTGCACCGACAACTCTCCTCAAACCTGCGCACAAGTGTTGCTCTGCAATTCTAAGATTGCCTGCCAGAATGAGAACTGGCCTCCTATATTTATACTAATTTTGGCTAACTGTCTGGGCCGACTTCTCATTCTGGGTATCTCTCTGTTGAGTATATATTATTATTTCTATTCGACTTCTTCTCTTGGAGGCTAATAACCTAATATAAATTATCTTCTTGAGCCGACAAGTCTTCTAGGGTTATTATCCAACTCATTAGGGTTTCTTCTTGCTTCCCAGAGTATTCTATCCTTGTCAGGTTTACACGTGGAGGTAAATACCTCCCACAACTACCATAATATCAACAAACAATTCCATCCACGATATCGAAAAGGAGGAAACAAAATACCATTTAGGAGTCAAGGATTCAAGCAACAACAAAATCAAGATGTATTTAGGGATCAAGCACAAAACAATAATATCCCTAATATTCAAAAAATAAGGGGAGATTAGCTTGCAAATACTATGTCAACAATGCCCAGGGTCACACAAAAATAATTTCATTTTCAACATCCTAAGAATCATTATTTTCTCAATTATGGAGCAAGTAATCTTGACAACAAACACTTTCAAGTATCATTGAAATAACTTTAGGAGAAAATATGAAAAATGATACATGTATTAATAAAACTATAGCCAAGAGAATCCTTAATCACAACCAAAGCAAGGCCTAAAGTGTACAACATGAAACAAACTAATGAAGAATATAACATCCACTTTGAAGTGAAAAAGTTAGAAGTATATGAAGAAGCTATCCTATAAATTAGGCATACAAAGGGAAGGAGAAGGAAAATTCCAAAAGACAGCAAGGTAGTATGACTACCAATGATTTGAACAATGAAAATATCATAAAAATAATAAATCAACTAATACAATTGGCCTTAAACAATAACTTTCTAAAGAAAATCAAGGATTTTTTCGAATGTTTGTTGAGCATCGATGGAATTAAAGAATATGACCCTAAAGAATTCAAGGTACATAAATTTAGTTCATTTAAAAAAAAGAATTACAAATACCTACATTATTCATGTGCATAGAGGTTATGTTGAGGCCTTAACAAACCCTTTGTGGAAGGAATGAGGACCCCCATTTTTTTTATGATACATAGATTGCCTCATGTGGTCCCCTTCATTATGTTATTGATTATAGGATGTTATCAACTGTGCATTACCTGATGGTTTTTGAATTATGCATCCTGCGCACTAGGCCACCCATATTCCGTGTTTTTTTTGTGATTAATGAACAAATTAATGATGACAATGATTGGAGAAATATAGAGCATCCTCCACACACCTTTCATGCCAATAGTCACATTCCCATAGATGCAATTTCCTTGAATCCCAATTAACAAACACTAACTGGTAAGTGCAAGCAAGCTACAAGTCTACTAATTAAAACTCTAAGTGCCCAACATTACAATCATACACACAAATAACATGAAATGAAATAAAACCACACATACAATGGTAAAAATATAAACACCATTGGTCTATTCTATTAAAATATCGAGGCTTCAATAGACTACGCACATGGATTTTTAGGCTTCCTCTCTATTGTTACAAATTATGGGTTCATGTTCTTCAACAAAACATCAAAATAACAAACCTATTGGTCTAAGTCTCAACTAGGCCTTCAAATTATTTACCTAGAATGAGGATTTCCTTCCTTTATATTGGTTCTCCTCTTTGCATGAGTGGTGGTTATTCTTATTGTTACTTTGTTTATATTGTCAACTTCTTTATATTGTTGTTTTCTTATCTATACAACTTCTATGTTGATATTTTATTCTCTCTTCCTTTTTTTTCATAGTTTATCTTCATATGCCTACATATATAGGATTTCTACTTCTTAATCCCTTATTTCTTAAATCTCTGCTGGAATAGCTACAAGTTATTCTATCCAATGATTCACCTCAGAATTCAAATTATTTTACTAGAGAATAGTTATTTTTGCTCTACCCAACAAATTCTTCTCAATGATCCCATGACTATATATTCTTCTTCAAATTTATGCTCTCCTCATTCCTTGAGCTACTCTTATCCTTCTTCTTCTTCTTTCCTCTTCTATTTGTCCCTCTTTTCCTCTACATTTTTTTCTTCTTCTTTAACTCTTTATTCCTTCTTTTATTTCTTCATTCTTCCCTCTCCTCTCTTATATCTCATGAGATGACCCTTCTTACTTTTGTTTCCCCCTTTTCTTCTGTGACTTTCATGTTGCTTCTTCTTTCTTTAATTACTCCACCAAGCAAGGTTACAAAGATTCTCCTCCTCTTAATCAAAATCTCCCAAGTGGCTTACCAACGACCACCTCATTGTAATTTCATCACATGATTGTTTATTTGGTGCTTGGTAAAAAGTTCTCTTAGTATGAGGCCCACTCAATTGATCTTGGAACACAAAGGGGGAGATTTTAGAAAACAAAGGTACCTCATATCCCAACCTCCACAAACCTTCCCAAAATAACCTATCGTCATCTATTTGGAAGGATAAGATTAGATGACTCATATACTTTTTGGGTTCAAGTGCACCTCCTCACACTTAGTTGTGATGATGATGAGTGAGCTTTGATGCCCTTGCATTATACTCCTCTAGTAATTTGAAAAGCATGACCTCGTGTAAAGGTCACCATCCATTGTCAAGCCTTTTCTCCCTCTTCCTCTATGCTCATACTATATCTACATGCACACACCAACAAATTTGTGCATGATTCTCTTCTTCTTCCTACTCCAAACCTTGAACCACACCTGGTTCTACAATTTGCCTTGGAGTTTTTCTCACGTCTCATTGATCCCTTCTCTACTATAATAACCTATCTCATGGAGCGAGGTAGATCCAAATATAACTCAACACAATCCCTTACTGTACTTTTCTCCTTCAGGCTACTATCCTCTACCTCCATTGTCTCTTTTCCCATCAACAACATTGAAAATTGATGTTGCAAGGACATCATTGTGTTCTTTCCTCCATATTTCTTTCTCTCTAGGTATACAACCTTTGGGTTTGCAAGCTTTATCTTAACTATAGTTTCCTTAATTTCTATATTTTAAGTCTCACCTATCTTATCACTTGCATGGATAGTTTCCACTTCAACAAGCTTAGTTTCCTCCATGAGATTCTCCTCTTCATGCATAGCATGAAACATACTACATGTCCCTACAACCATAACATAACAACCATTAAGGGAGTCAGGAGATCTAACATACATTTCTTCCACGTGTTTTGAATTCATCATCACACTTTGCTACAATTTTAACTCATTAACCATCATTACAACATTCCATATTCTCAATGTTTGATGCATACTATGCATAATTCCTTCTCACTAAATTTTTCATGGTGCCCTTTTTATCTTCACTACTGGCACAAATCTTTCCAATTCTTCTCTATTGCTTAACCACTAATTGGTGTTGTTCTTCCCCCTTGGTGATAAGACATGAAAACTCCTTTGAAGTGTTTCTTCTCACTTTCCTTGGTTGTTATAACCAATGTTGCATCATTCATTTTTCCCATGGAATTCCCCATTGTCACTCTTCCATGGGAAACCTTTACTACATCAAGTTCTTTGGCCTCAATGGAATCTTCTTCCTTAGGTGTTTCAATCTCCATGCAACCTTTATCTCCATTAAAATTCTATATTTGGTTGCATCATCTATATTTTTGTCATTCATCACGCTAACATGTACAATGTCCACTTTAATAAGCATATCTTCCTCAATGGATCTTTTCTCCATAGTATGCTACATTTCACATGCTTCTTGTCCCTTTTGTAATTCAACCTCTATAGACAAAATGCCATGTACTTTAAAATACTTAATTGGTCCCACATGTACCTTCTCTATTGGTGTCTATCTCTCTTTTCTCGGTGCAACAATTTCAATATTTTCTTCATGCCTTCAATTGCAATTTCATTATCCATTTTTTCTTCTACCTTAAGGATGTATGCATGCAGTGTCCAATCTCCCTACATGCCAGTTACAAGATCCTCTTCCTGCATGCTTGCTACTGCAATTTCCTCCAATTTATCATTATCTTCTTTTGGAATGCATTTAATGAGATGCTCCACATTTCCTCCATATACATTTGCATTAGTTGACTTTAAATGGAAATGGCCACCATCATCTTCTCTCTTTTTTTTGTGTGTTTTTGCATAGAATTCCCAACACTTCATCATGGTGTCATTACTTCTCTTCTCTTATATCCTGAATGTTTCTATCCATCCCATCACACTCATACACAAAAAAAATGTTAGATAAAATAAGGGCTCTCGCTAGAGCCCCTTCTTTCTCTTTTGCAACATCAATTGTGGCATTGTAAATTTTCAAGGTTTCCTTCTCTTTCTTTGCTTATGTTTCTACCATGGAAACAACACCATCTTTATGTTAATATCTCACATGGACCTTATTCTCCCCTCTTGGACATGGGAGCTTCCTCCTTCACATACCAAATTGAAAATGGTAGTGTCATCAAGTCTACCTTTTGCTTCCATAGCCTTCATGGCTTCTCCACATTGGAAACATTTTCATCTTTTGTAGTATCTCTCATGATTGTGTATTCCCTTACTGTTAGTGAGATAACAAATTCCTCTTCACTTCTTGCATCACTTTTAATGCTACTTCTCCTTTGAATATTACAATAGTTCTATTGTTGTCTTCTTTAATTGCAACAACAATATTGTTGTTACCTTCTTCATTTGCACTTGCACATTCATAAACATGAAACGTATTAATTAAATAAACTACCCTCAGTGGGTATCTTCTCCAAGGACTCTCCATAATATAATTCACATATGATGACTTATGAATTATGATCCTCTTTGAACTCTGGTATACATTCAAAGACTCATTTTTCTTCATTTAATATTATCACTAGTGCTTGGATATATGCTTTCACCTCCTTTTCATAGCAGGGTTGTTCGATATATTGTTCTACTTGCAACATTCCTCTAGCTTTTTTGGGTTGGTGTACCTTCTCCATTGGCACTCCTACCCCATTTCTCCACTTGGATTTTCTTCCTGGATTTTTTCTTGTCTTCCTCTGGGCCACATCCAAGTTATCCATTCTCACCAACATCCATTCCAATGTTGTTATAACCTCATATTCATTAATATGTATTCCTTCACCCCTCAAAGTATTCAAAGTCTTTCCCTTGACAAGGGTCTTTTCTTTATCCAACTCCTTTGGATGTTCCTCTCAAATGGCTCCTTAGGATTCTTTCAAGGCATCTAACCTTTCCATCAACCTCTTTACCTCATACAAGGTCTCTTTCTCATAGGATATTCTTCTACTGGTTCTCCCAACCTTTCCATTTCTTCCAAATTTCATCTTTGCACTTGCAATGTACAATATTCTCCTTTTGATTCTCAATGTGTGTGGGATGTTCCTTACCTTGTATTTTCTTCACTCAAACCCCTTGCAATAGTTCTCCCAAATTGTTACTTTGTTGGAACTATGTTGCTCTAGATTATTGACAAATCTATTGAATAATTCATTTGCTAGAGCTTCCTTCTCAAACTTGTATATTTCAAATATGATTTTAACCTTCTAAAACCCAATGGGTTCTTATCTACTTAGAGAAAACAAGGCTCACAATCACTTTACAAATAACATGAATATTTATTCTCAACAACATCTAACAAGGCTCAATTTCTCATCATCATACCCAACTACCAATTGGGGTTATTCTCTTACTTATTTATACAATTGTACCTAATAAGCAATAGAGTTGTCTCTTAGGACAACATCTACCCAATTTATATTCCTTTCAAGAGTCTAAATTATAGAATAAACCTTCTCACTTTGATACTAAAATGCATATAATAGAGCATCCTCCACAAACCCTACCTGCTAATATCCACACACGCAGATAAGTAGCTACCTCAAAGCCCAATTAAAAAAAAAGTAGGTAGGTGTTAGCAAGATACAAGGCCACTAATTAAAAATTAGAGTGCACACCAATACAATCTAAAGCATACATAACATGTAATGAAATAAAACCACTTATACAATTGCAAAAACATAAACACCAATAGTTTATTTGTATTAAAATCTCAAGGCTTCAAAAAACTAGTCACAAGCCTCTATGATATTCCTCATTGTTGTTACATATTATGGGTGCATATTCTTCAACAAAACATCAAAATAACAAGCATGCTTGTCTAAGTCTTAGCTAGGCCTTCAATGATCTATGGGGAAGAGGATATTGAGTTAGTGGACTACATGGATGATGATTCATTGAGTGCCATTTTAGTCTTAAGAACTCATTAAGAGGTCCTTGACATATAGCATAGTACAAAGGTAGTAAATTATAAAGACAAGGCCTCTTTTGATATGGATCAAAGAAGTTTAATATTGGGAATAAATGGATGTCATGTAGTTTTCAATAAGGCTTCCAATAGAATAGAAAAAGTAAATGTCATTTACAAGCAGAAAAAAAAAGACACTAATCTTGGTTTGCATGACTTAGAGAAATTAGGGTTTGATAGTTGAGATGAGGTAAGGATTCTTCTTTCATCTCGATCTATGTAAAAACTGGTGGTTTATATCCCTCAATTAGGAGGATTTTCATTTTCTTATGATGCACCTAGGAGTTCATCTCTAATATTAAGGGATTTTAGGAACTTAGAGTCATTTCTAGGAGAAAATAGGGGTTATGTAGGAAATTTAGAAGGAATTTCAGAAGGAAATCATGTTCAGGAGGAAATCTAGAAAGGGAGGAAGTCTCAAAATAAAAGGAAGTGCATAAGAGTCAAGATCGATAGAGTTAAAATGGTTGCTAGGTTAGATGTAGGTTTATCATAGGTTAAAGGGCTGATGGAGAAGGCACTTGTAAGAAGATTTATGGGGAAATTCAATAAAGGAGAAACCCTGAAATTTTGGATGGAAGAAGTATGGAAGTTGGTCCTTGGGTATACTCAAGTTTTGCACTTGTTGGTTCATGGTTAGATCTTTTTTATGGTAAAAATAAACAAGGATGTAGAAATTTCCTTGGGAAAAACTAGATATGGGGCCATTTTAGTCTAAGTCTTAGCAAATGGAAATTGGGCTTTGATCCAAGAACAAAGCCATATTATATGCAAAACAATATGGGTGATGCTACCACAATTTCTTATGGAATTATGGAAAAAATTATTATGGATGGAATAGGGAATTTTCTAGGGTGCTTCATTTATTTGGAGGATAATTACTAGCATACGGAAGATTGTAGCATTTTCAAACTATAGGTGGAAGTGGACATAATATAAGGTTTTCCGACATAAATAGATGTTGAATGTGGGTCTTGGTTTTATATGCAAAAGTTATATTTATGGAAGATTCCTTTTAGATGTGGTGCTATCCATCAGATAGGGAGTTTATGGGAAGACTGTAAAAAACTTGGGAGGGGTTTCATAAGGAAGAAGAAGATATGGATCAAGAAAAAATAAATCTTCAAGAACTCTGAAAGACTTATCGAATATTTTGGAAGGTAGTACTCAAGGAGATAGGTTGACACTGAAACCCTTGTCAAATTTAGAACTAGAAGTTTGTAAAAAGTATTCAAAGAGAATGGAAGACAAGGAGAAACTTCAAGATGCAATTTTGACTCTTGATTGTCAAGTTCCAATAGACATAGGTCAAGGTATGCCTAATACAAACCCTTCTTTGTGTTTTAAGAAATTATTTAAAAAAAAGCTCTTGTTCTTATGGGTGGGTAGGTAAGGATTCTTTAAACATCATCAGTCGATTTATATAATAATATTTTTGTTACATTTCATCATCAATCTGATTTTGTAAAATTACGAAGTGATAGGCATAGTATATGCATAACTAACCTCAAAGTTTTCAAAACTTTTCAACTAACACACCACTCTCTAATTAATTGCAAAACATAACTCTTTGGAAATGGTTGCTCATCTAACAGAGAATCACTAAGGTAGATTTGCAAGTTAAGTACAAAATTTTGTACTCAACAATACTCTGTTTAGTTCACTTCATGAATTATATTGAAAAACCTTCATTCAGAGAGATGAAAAATCATAATAAGAAACCAATTAATGCATACACGGTTCTTATCATGAGCAGTTTCCAACCAATGGAGAACTAGTGACATGTGTGTGCATAGATTGCATCTTTGACAATTCCTTGTTTAGGGAATACCCTATCATTATTCACACTTGAAAAACAAGTAATCATGAGGATTATGTTCCAACAAGAATTATTTTTCAAGCCACACAACAAAAATAAAACTATAACATCAATCAATTAACATTCACAACCGAATTGTGTCATGCCTACTACAAGAATTAAAATAATCGAAAGTGAAAAGATGCAAATATTATGTAAGCAAATAAAACCACACTATTTCTAATACACAAGTAAAATCTAACTAAGGTGCTACTTCTAAGATGTAGGGGGCCCTTCCTTCACTCAGAAGTATGCCTATTACGCACCTACGAAATAAGAAATTCAAGAGTTGAACTTGCATAGAATTGTCTTTTTAATTCATTATAAAAACAAGTACAAAATCTGAACAAAGTCTTGGTCCTATTTCCTTCTATTGCTATATACTGCTCTATATTCCCAGGTATGAATTCCTTCAATACTTATATAGTTACATTTCAAACAAAACACGTATTTCTAGTGCATCCAATCTCATACCAAGTTCACTAAAGATAACCGAGAAGTTACAATATCTGATTTGGAAAAATTAATGAACATAATACAAATACATATTTGGTCATCTCATTACGATTTCATGAACAAAGGCATGAAATCCAATGCACTCGCATACTGCAGGATTTGATCACCTAGAATGTTGACCACAAACGATGTTTTCGTTGTTGGAGATTTGGCCCATTTAGACAACATGTATCCATGTGTGCACGCTCCTCAATATAACCCACGTCCTCGATTTGGTTGGGAAGCTTGGCAAATATCATAACCTTCGAGGCAGTTACGAGATCATGTCCAAAATGCTATAGGAACAATCTGGTAATTTGATCAACTTGAATAATTCAAATATATTTTATTCATTAAAACAAGGTAAATGCAATATTAGGCTGGAATAATTACCTCTTAAGTAAAAAATGCACGTTAAAGGTAAAATGGTAAATAAGTTTCATCATGAGGTAACAAAATGACCCAATGGGTAAATTACAAGGTAAATGGTCAAAATGAGATCCTGTAGACTATACCAAACATGCCAAAATAGGGACCCTACATCTCCCCCATGTTTGAGGATTTGCATGTCCTCATGCAAAATTGAACCCTTGTTCATCTTCAAAATGTAACTCCTTAAAATTGTTGAGACTTGAATCAACGTAAGAAAACCTATGTCGGGATTGGATGGCTACCTGAGTGAGCATATTGAGTTCAAAACTCTCTGGAAGAATCCTTCTAAGCTTGGTCTAGAGTTTCTGATTCCGCAAACTCAGTTTCTTGGCTCTTATGTACCATTGTTGAGCCTTCTTCAATGGTTTCTTGTTATCATTCTTCAATCGAGTGATCTCCTCCTGAAACATGATGCTAGAATCCTTTAACATTGCATTTTCATTCTCAATGTTCTTTTTTAAAATTGTCATCTCCTTGATTTTCCTTTTCAATATATTGATTTTCTTATCTCTCCTTTCTCGGTTGTCAACACCAAGTGTTACATCAACTGACTTCTCCTAGGATTTCAGTCACAGGAAAACTATCATACTAAACTTACTCAACAAGTTTCCCCAATTTAGGGTTGTTATGCAATGCATCATGTTCTCCCGACTTTTCACACACATTTATCATTTCACCAGAATCTTAGGGTTCTTTTTCTTTGGAGGGTTTCAAGCATTACCTATTTTTCAGATGTCTCCTAAATTTGACTTGACCCTTTGGCAAGTTTAGCAACCCTAATCCTCATCATACTCTATTGAGTTGGTGCTATTGAAACTTCCTTAATTCTCCGTGTTGCAGGATTCTTACGACTTGTGATAATCTAAACATCTTCATCCATTTCCTCGAACTCAAGGATGACTTCATATTCCTCTTTTGTACCTGGGTCCTTCTCTGTCCCCTTAGGTTTTTCTTTTGCCTCCTTAGGTTCTTCCTCTGCCTCCCAAGGTTCTTCCTCTGCCTCTTTAAGCTCTTTCTTTGCTTCTTCAGGTTCAGATTCTCTTTCAACCTCTTTAGGATATCCAAACTGATTTTGGGCTAAGAAATATTACTAAGTATCATTCATTTTCCTTAACTCATCGAGAACCAACAGTTTTATGAGGCCATGATGGCCGTGTAGGTTCCGTTCCATAGTGCCACTGTAGACCTTCCTCTGTGTAGTTTCTACCATTTTTGTTAAATATTTCCATAAAAAATAGGGTAAGTTTAGCTTCTAACCCTTGAAGTGCAATAGGATTCTGATGTGGTAAAGGAAGGTCGTGCTAAATCGACCTTCACACATAATATATTTTTTCAACACAATCAAAAAGTTTTGGTATCTCCTATTTAACAGGCATCATGATGCATCCTTAGACCATTCAGGTTTCATATAGGTTGGTTTTAGGAATGGGGCCCGACTTGATTTTTCAATTTGCATGTTCTTGAACCAACGCTCTCTATATTGCGAGAGTTTTATTGTCTGTGCAATAGAATCTTTTGAAACTGTAAGCTCCAAATCCCTGATAGTTGCTCTGTCCCCATTGAACCCTAGTGAAAAAACTCGAATAACGTCCACATTATCCCCACTATATTTTGAGAACAAGGGTAGCCAACCTACTTTCTACATTTAGGATATGCCTCCAATAGCTTATCTACATCAAGTTTGACCCTAACTATGCTCCTCATTGTTTTCTCACGGAAAATAAGATGAAGGGTTTCAATTATAGTGCTCCACTAAGTCGACATAGAGGAAGGGTTTACAAGACAACGAGAAAATGACTCAGTGACGTTTTAAAACAAAAAAATGACGGGTTAATCATGATCATGACGATTAGATCATTATGATATGATTTAACAAGTTGAATAAGGTAATGATCAATGAGATAGGTTTTGGTAAGATGAAGATTCACATAGATGGCGACAGATGGTTAAGCAAT
Organism: Picea sitchensis; assembly: GCA_010110895.2. Taxonomy (NCBI): domain Eukaryota; kingdom Viridiplantae; phylum Streptophyta; class Pinopsida; order Pinales; family Pinaceae; genus Picea; species Picea sitchensis. Next base: position 82,016 of record SNQJ01S0040427.1, read on the forward strand.
GATTCTAAATCAAGGATTTTGAAAGGTCATCATTTCTGCGCATGTGAATCATGGGTGATAGGATCATGGGTTATCGCATTTTTAATTCAAAGCGTTGCCACAATATTACATCCCTTAATTTGAATGACCAAAATAAATTTTAGCGTATCGCCAAGTTTCGATTACCTGATCTTACCTCGTCGCCTTGCAGGACCAAGAACTGTTCCTTTTATATGGAACTCTGATTAATGATGTTTGGTACAATGTTTTTCTTCTTGAATGAAGGATCTTAGACTGGAAATATTGGAATTTTGGAGAAAATTCTGTATCATGGATTGCTATAGGAAAACCATGGTTGAAATTTTGCATAAATTTCCGGTAGAAATCCACTTGTACCCTTGAATTCACATTGTTTCTATGTTTTTCAGGATCGGTGAATATTAACCAAAAATGGAGATCCTCTAAACCTTTTTATCTACCAAAATTATACAAAAATGCTAGAACTCAAACAATTGCAAGTAAAAATTCTAGAAATGAGATACTATTGGAACATGAACAAGAACAAAATACTACATGAACTAGGAAACTGAATGCTTGCATGCTTATTGTGGTTGAACTGTTGCAACAATATTCATCCTTACCCCCTTTCAGTACATTCCCTTCCACGTGAATAAATTTCCTTGAGGTCAAACATGGAGAGGAATTGTTGGATTACCGACCATTAATAGATGTCGTTAACCAACACGAGATTACTCACCAATAATGTCAATGAGTATCAAGGTACTTCAATGCATCCTATCAAGCATGAATGAATGTGTTGAAGTCGAGTAACTTGTAGGATATGTCATTTAGGAGGAATTAATGCATCCCCATTGTTGTTAGAAACAAAACTTGTCATTGAGGCATACAAGTCCCAAGGAGTTATTACAATCTCTGATCTTGGAACCTAGATAAAGAGTTGGAGTTGATGGACCAAGATTGCTGGAAGGAGGTCCTTAATGAATACCCCATAATCCAACACAAGAACCATTCAATATGATTGAATAAATTGATAAAAAAATGAACCACCACAACATACAATTTTATTTGGGAACCTCACCAGCCAAAAATCTACTTTTCAAGTAAGTTTCTGGCCTAGTTGCGCCATAATTTCTTCTTTTCACAAATGAGCATTATTTTTCTCTTAACTTTTTTCATTTTGTTATTTTGTTTTATTAAAAATGGAAGAAAACTAGGAAGAGGAAGGATATGGGGAGACCCCCTACCCTATCATATGCATTTTAGCTTGTTTCAAAATATATTTGACAAACTCCCCCTTAGATTTGGGATTTTGGTATAACTTAAGCCTATGCCCATTAACCAAGAAAGAGACTCTCTCATTGTCTATAGTTTGAATCTTAATAGATCCATTGTTGAACACATCCTCAATATCATAAGGACCAATCCAAAGTGTATTAAAATTTTCCTTGAAATTCTTAAATCTAGAGTCGAACAAGAGTGCCTAGTCACTTAACTTGAATTGTTTCTTTTTAATGAATCTATCATGCAACTTTTCCCTCTACTACTAGATGAGATTAGTATGTTGGAAGGATTATTGATGCATCTTGTCCAACTCATTCAGTCAAACAATTATTTCTTTGTGTGTCTCAGTCAAGTCCACCCCCAATTCTGCTACCATTCTGAAGGTCTTGATATGAAATTCTATGGGAAGAAGAAGTTGTTTCCCATACACTAGCTCATATGGGGAAAAATACGTAGTACTCCTCCATGTTGTCCTATAAGACCATAAGGCTTCTATAAGTCTACCTAACCAATCCTTCTTTTGTATTTGTATTGTATTTGTCAGAATTCCTTCCAAAACCTTATTTGTTGACTCCACCTATCTATTAGCCTATGCGTGATATGGAGAATCTTTCTTGTGCTTAATGTGACACTTTTGAGTCATTACCTGTACCAAATTAGATGTAAACTAAGTTCCTTGGTCAGTAGAAATTTCTCTAGGTACCCCAAAACAAGTAATAATATCTTCAAACAAGAAATCCACCACAGTTTTTTCTATTTCTTCGAATAAAGCCCCTTCTTCCACCCATTTCATAACATAATATGTGCAAACTAGAATGTACTTCTTACCTTTTGATAGGGGGTTGAGTGGTCCCATGAAGTCCAAGGCCCATTTTTCAAAGTGTCTTATGCGAACTTGTGGCTGAAATGATATCTCATTTGTTGGAACCAGACAACCCATCCTTTGGAAACTATCACATCTCTGAACATACTTCTTGACATCTTGAAAGAGAGTAGGCTAATAGTAGCTCGAATGGAGGACCTTGTAATATGCTTTTCTATTTGAAAATTCCCCCCTGCAAGGTTCATTGCGACATGCATTTAGGACGTCAACATCTCATCCTCCCTTACACACCTATGAATAATCATATTAGGACTAGTGTAAAATAGATCTCCCTTAATCCAGGAGTATGGAGCACTCATTCTAACAACTCTTTTTTTTTGCTTGGGTGAAAAGTGAGGTGGTAACTTTCTTGCAATAAGATATTTGGCTATGTTTTCAAACCATGGTGAGCTAGTAGATATAGAAAATATATTTTGATCCATAAAATTGTCATCAATAGGAATATTCTCACCTTTACTATCAAGCCTAGAGAGGAAGTTTGCTACCTAATTTTCCTTACATGGTCTGTCCATGATGGCGATGTCAAATTCCTGCAATAGTAATATCCATCCAATGATCTTACCATTCGTGATAGGTTTGTTCATCAAGTACCTAATTTCAGAATGACCATTATAAATAAAGACTTCATACTCTGTGATGTAATGCCTAAATTTATTAATTGCATAAACTACTGCAAGGAACTCTTTTTCAGTCATAGTGTAATTTAATTTAGCTGGAGCTAAGTTATTTCTTATGAAATAAATACCATAAGTCAAGAGGTTTTCCTTTTGACCCAACACTACTCCTATAGCTAATTCCGATGCATCGATTGAGATGTGGAAAGGGAGGGTCCGATTTGGTCCTCTCAATATTGGGGTTGAGGAGAGATTTTCCTTGAGTACATAAAAAAAAAATTGTCATTCATTGTTCCAATAGAATTCAACATATTTTGTAAGTGTTGGCCCTTGGTTATGGAATAAAGCGAAGATTAAGGAAGAAAAGATGAAATGCGAACTGCGTGGAAGACCAGTGACTGATACTGGGTCAAAGTGAGCAGAAGAGTAGAAACAACAGAGCGAAGTAAGAGAAATCAAGCTGTTGGATGAGGATATGGAGGATGACAGATCATCAAGGAAGACAGATCGTGAACAACTCAGCAAGCGGAAAAATCCAGTGGTAGATGCTTCGAGAGCATCGTGAGAGAAAGAAGGAAAGACAGGTTGGCGAAGCCCTAAAAATGTGGGTCAAGTTGACCTAGGGTTTTAGACACCTAGGGTTTTTGTATCTAGGGTTTGGGCACTTAGGTTTCGGCCTAAGGTGGTCGGTGAGCTATTGTAATGTATAAATAAAGGTCAAGAGGACCTGGGATGGGGTTGTCAGGGTCATTGTTGGCCCTTGACCAAGTTTTGAGGATTGTTGGTCATGTTTGACCTAATTTTGGGACTTCGACAGGGTGTTGAAGGTGGAGCGCAAGATGAAGCGAAGATCGCAAGATCTAGGCCCCTTTTAGGGACCTTTTTGGGATTTGGGATTATGTAATGGGTATGGGATTTCGGCCCATGGGTTTACCCATGTTTAGGCCCATTTTGTAATGTATAAATAAGTAGCTAGGTGATGTAAGAGAGATACCTAGAGACCTAGTAGGACAATGTGCTAAGTGATAGAGTTGGATCTATGTGATCAAGAGTTGTAAGTGCTTTGTGCATTCTGTGTGAGGCTTGCAAGGCTAGTGCAAGTAACTGTAAGAGATTGTGTGAAGGCTTGGTGATGTACCCTAGCTACAAGAAGGAGGATATGACAGAGTGTGTGCAGATCTCTTGTCTTATGTGGAGTAGAACTTGGATGCTATGTGCCTGTAAGAAGCTTGATCAAAGATAATAAAGAAGAGAAGAGTTTGTGGACATAGCCCCAGGGTGGGGGTGAACCACGTACATGCTGTGTTGCTATGCTTTGTGTGATGTATTGATGTGTTTACTTGCTTAGTGATTTAATATAGATGAATGATAGATAGATCTGTTGATTCTTAGTGCTTAATAATATGGATGGATGTTATATCTGACTTATGTACACATGATTAGTTCTTAAATACCTTAGATCTGAATGAATACTATGATACTCTGTAATTAGGGTTTAAATGCGCTGTAAATAAGACTGGATATTGATGAATGTTAACTGTTGAGTTCTCTGTTAAGTGTTAGAATCACAGATCTGTGTCCCAGCTAAGGTTGCAGACATTTGAGTCCTGCAACCACCCCTGCCTCTACCTCGGGTGAGACTTCATCTGCTTCGCAGGTGTTGCCAAAAGGGTCGGTAGTTAGGGTTTTGTTGGTGTGCTGTTATAGCATTGAACCTTGGGGTCTGACCCTATGCCAACAAATGGTTCCGTTGCCGGGACCTGAAACTGTGATTGCTGGGAACTGAGGAAAAATAAGCTTTGTGCGAAGATCTAACCGAAATCATGAAATCTCTGTGCGTAGATATGTCACTCTAGTGCACAATATTCTACTCGATCTGTGCTAAGAAAAGAAGTCTGATATGAAGAAAAGAGGTAAGATTTGAATGCTTTGTGCTCTGATAGAGGTAATAATAGTGAAATTTTTTAGATCTGGAAGCTTTGTGCTCCGTTGAAGATAAGATTAGTAGAAAATTTTGTTTCTAAAGTATGGATCTAGGTATGTTTGAGAAGATTTGTCCTAGCTTGAAAACTAGGGCACTGATAGAAGAAAGAAGATTTGATATGAGTAGATCTGATAAGAATAGTGAAAGATATGTTATACCTATGCATAGAGAGAATGTTTGGACTAACAAATGGATGCATGATCCTAGAAATAATGTTTTGCAGGTTAGCTTCCATGATCCTAGTGCGCAATACAAGAAAGGCTGGGGATCATTTAAGAGAAAGAGGGGATTAACCCTTTGTTACAGTTACAGAAGACCAGGAAATCTGGCTAGGGAATGCCCTGGTAGAAGACCTAGTTTCCTTTGTTGCAAATCTGTGGACCATGAAGTATTGGATTTCCCTAGAATGATTTCTAAGGTTGAAAGGATGAATATGAGACAAGAAGACCATGAGAAAGGTCAAGCAACTGAGATTATTGCAGAACCCCAGAAAGAATCAGAAAAAGTATTGCTACAGATGAAAGAAACCTTGAATGACCACCGACATATCAGCTTATCAGAGATCTTGAAAGAAAAAGAGTGCATTGAAACAAGAATAGGAGACTTCAACATTGACTGTGTTCTGGATGAGGAAACATAGATGAATATCATGACGAAAATAACTTGTGAACTTTTAGGGGAGCCTGCTATGATTCCTTCATTGGGAGGAATAGGATTATTCAGAGGAAATTTGATAACCCTATGTGGAAGACTTGCCCAGATATCTATGAGTACTCATGGAAATTCGATAGAGGAAGAATTTGAAGTTGTTAAATCTATTGAGAACAACACTCCATTTGCTATGTTATTAGGGAAACCTTGGATTGAAGGAGATCGGGCCAGAAGGAAAGAAGAAGAAGTCTTAGAACAAAAGAAGCAAGAGTTGAAAGATTTCATGACTAGGAGGATCACACACTTGATTTAAGAACAGGAGAACCGAGAAAAGATATTTAAAACCAGAGACTTGGATGTCGAAGTGGGAAGAACACTAGAAGACCCACATAAGACTGAAGTACCTATTCCAGATATATATGAAATATTACCCCTGATTTGTAGGAAAGAATCTCACCAGTGCGAAGTTACTCTGCCAAAAGAAGATAAGAATCAGAATGGAAAAAGGAATACTGAGACAAAGCTCACTGGAAAGAAGGATCGAAAAATAAGTAAGAAGAGAGCTAAGATCGAAAATTTACAGTAGGTTCCAGAGGGAACTTCGCAGAAGGAAAATTTGCAAAATTGGAACTTCGTCGGGATATCAGAACTGCGTCACATGGAACTTTGCCATGGCGAAGAAATATAGCCGTTGGGGACAATATAACCGTTAGAACGATGACCCGAATGGGTAGAGAGGAATTTAGGGTCATAAAGTTCACCACCAGATCGTTGGGACTGCACCATAACAGAGAGAACTGAGTTAATGAAGGCTTCTCACCCATTGCAAGAGATCCATTGCCAAGTTATCTATTTATCCTGTCGTACCATGAAACAATAACACTTTTTCCAACGATGACTATCTGAGCCCGCATAATATTTGATTTCAAACAATGATCAACGCACTATTTCCATCTATCCCGTTGCATTGGGCAGTTACTCTTCAAACCCGAGATATTCATCCATAAGCGTGTATGTCTGAAGAACTTAGTGCACTCGAAGAGTTTGTGAAGGAAGTACTCATTGACCTCATGAATGAGAGAGTCACGTGGGTGTACAAGCGTCATCGACAAGAGGAGTGCAAGCCTTGTCGTCGACTGCGCATGTAGCCGGACCATCCCGACTATCAGGGGTAAAGAGAACCAAACACAGAGATGACCTAGCAAATGAGAAGTTGATACCGACCATATTTCCTGACTACATCTTGCCTCTGGCCAGCATAGTGAGTCGTGATAGTGTGCCAAAATATTTTGAGTACACCATGGTTATTGCGTACCTCCCGAAGGGGATATGCGCAGTTTGAGTGCAGCAAGACAAGATCTCAACGTTGAAGTTTAGTGACTTCAACCTCGGAGATCGCAAGAACTATATTATGCTCTCCCTATATAAATACCTGATCATGACGAAAAGGAAGAACTCAAAGATAATGACGATGAACCTCGCGTAGTCCACCCTGTTAAACATAATGAAAATCCCACACTCCGGAATGCACCAAGAAGTCAACGCCTATGTCAAGCTACTCCTTTCATGTTACCATGGAGACTACTTATGGCTAGACCTCCATATCACAGTCGATCCGACGTTGATCCATAGGATCACATGATTAAGTATGCAAGGACCCACAAATATGTATTTCACATTCTGTAAGTCAGTAGGGAATGATGATAGGTATTGTAGGGATTATGACCTCATGCATGAAAGGTCAAGGGACATATACAAAATTCAAGGTGAAGTACAACAAGAAGGGAACACTATGCAGTATAATTCCCTAGGAAGAGGAAGCTTCAACCCTCATGGTGGTTTTAGAGGAAGAGGATGGGCAAGAGGTATGGGTTGAGGTCGAGGCCAGATCATTTGTTATAACTGCGCACAACTAGGACATTTGGCAAGGCACTGTCAGAACCCTTGTACCACTTTCATCTACTGCAACTCATTTGAACATGTCATAGAATATTGTCTTGCGCTGTTAGCCAAACTTCAGGAAAGACAAGGAGGAAACCAACAAGTACAACTAATCACAACAGAACCTTGCAGAGTAGATCCCAGAGTCGTTGTTATCACTAGAGGAGGTGTTGTGATCTGAAAATGATAAAGACTTGTATTCTTGAAAATATTTGCAAGTTTTAATTCAAGTGTTCTTATGCAAATCGATCAATTTTGCAAACACAACTTTTATATAAATAACACATTCAAGATGAATATAAACAACAACAAATAACAGTGAACAGAAAACACATAACACAACAAATGATAAAGGAGTTCACCCCTCTCTTGGGCTACATCTCCTGGTCCAGCTTCCAATGGATATTTTGTATTATTTGATAAAAGTGATAAAATATGTGCTTTAAAATGCTCAAAATTCCAAATAGATGGATCCAATGGCTTCATAACATCCAAAAACCCCTAGCTGGGCTTTTTCGGCACCTCGTTTGGCCAAAAATTGAAGAAGATAGGCTTCCTGGAAGTTCCCCTTTAAACTTGCTGTCTCTGGATCGCCAAAATGCACCTCTGCCTCCTCAACCTATCCCCCACGTGCCTTTTTGTGTTAAAACTCAGCACCGGGCGCAACCGCCAAATGGTGCGAACTGTAGGATGGTTACGCGCCTAGCCCCTAACTGCCAAGTCCGTGGGTACATGGCCACCATATGACCGCACGCAATACATAAAATGGGTTAAGTTTAAATGACATATGGTAACAGTCAGATAGGCGTGTGCCAGTGGTTACATTGTATACACATATGACCGTGGGCTAGGGCTAAGCCCTGGCCCCGGACCGCACCCCATATCAAAACTATATCAATTCAAATAAATTCTTTGCCATATATATAATAAGAAACATACGGTGGCGCGCCGGTTGGGAGACCCTTCCCAAAGCATTACCCCTGCCCGAAGGTCGCGGGGTTGAATCCTGCCAACAACATAAATTTTAAACCAACACCAGGGTGACATGTGGGGGCCATTGATTGGGCAATGTGTCAGCATTCCATTCGCCACCATTGCCACATGTCATACGCCAACTTTTCCACACGACTGCCAACCAACACCAGCCACGTGTCGTATGGCCCTGCCACATGTCGTACAGCTTTTCCATGTGTCGTACGGTCTTTCCACATCAACATCCGTATGGACTCTATGGACTGTAAAGTCAACACTTTTTTTTTTGGCCTGTTTGTCGATTTGAACAGAACACGATATCTCTCTCATCCGATGTCCGTTTGAACCCAAACGAGTTGCGTTGGGTTCGTGACAATGAGGCCTATGCTCCCGTTTGATTTGAAGCGATTCCAAGCACTTTGAATTTTGAGCAAAATTTGATCCCCTGGATCACACCTCCCCATTGGAAAGATTTTGGACCTTCAAAAGACTATTTTCAGTCTATCTGAAGATGAGGGTATAGTTCCCTCACCTTTCCAACCTCAACCCACTTGGCTTTGCTTGGATTTGTACCTTTAAGACCAACTTGAAGATACTCCACATTTCCTCGCTTTGAAGTTCGCATTCTCCTGTCAAGGATTGTGTCTTC